>JAOCPT020573781.1:0-10677 GCA_026546935.2 Palythoa grandiflora | reverse complement strand
TAGCCCCACTAGGTTATTCCAGGTAACCAGCACCTTCACTTATCTATAAATGTATATATAATATAATGTAACACACATAAGGTGTAATAAAGTACTTGTTGTTGTTGTAGTTGTTGGTTGTTCACGTGAAGCTGGGGTCCGCTGGGGTAAACGCCAGCTGTTTATACATTTTTTTTATCTTGACTGATCACGTTCAATTGAGAGGTGGGGTAGACCAAATATCTAGGGTGACCTTTTCGCAGTGTTTGGTCATGTGAACGCTCGCGGTGGGGTGACCAGCACGTCTGGGGTGAGGTCCACAGCACTGAAACGACTGAGCCCGCCAAATTTGTTGGTAATCGACATGGCTTTCCGCGCTTGTGATCTTGTCGAATTTTTTCGAAAACAACAATTCTCGAAGGTGGCAAATTGTTATTCTGATCAAGATGAGAACGACTTGCAGTCAAGCAGCAAGTTTGAAAACGTTTTGGATGCACATGATATTCTACAGGGAGAAACAGGTTTTCGAGCAAAGACGTCGAGGTCGTCGACATTTTATATGCTTTGACCATTTTGCAAGTGCACGAGCGTGAACACAAAAAAAATTAAAGGAAAGATTCGGATGAGTCAAAGGCGGTAAAGAGCTCCAAAAGGCGAAGAAATCGCCCACGAATCTTATCTGGTTGATCGCGCGATATAATTTTAACACCCCACACCAGTGTCCCAGGGTGCATGGAAAAGATAGTGTTTCTTCACCATGAATACTCGGGATACCTCACCAACCCAGGGTGCCCCATTTCCATGCGAACCGGCCCTGATTCGGTTGATCAGAATGCCTGCAGAAAATTAAAACGCAACTCAATTGCAAATAAGTCAACATTATCCGTTTAGTTTACTTTTCACAATCTTACAGTAGATTCCGGGCTGTCAGTAGTAAATAGAACTGGAAGACTTCCCCAGTAACTGATTTTAAATAAACTGAAATAATTGATGGAACGTCCCTCATTATTAGTTTGGCATTAAATGCCATTTGCCTCATATGGACGAATCAATTATCACAGTTTATACGAGGTTCAAACTTTAGATCAATCCCACGAACAAGGTGCTTCATAAAAGGTATTTCAGATTTAGACTTCACGAATTGCTGGCAGTTTAGGACCTTTCCTGCAGTCAGTGTTCCTTGGTCTTCTGCTCACACAATCATTTGTTTCGCTCTTTGACACAATGGAAACAGGAACGTTGACAACTGTGTGTACTTGTGCATCTTTTGTTGTTGCCATATCGACTTCACATCCTCCCTTAGGTTCCTTTTCGATAGGTTTTTTTGTCTTTGGTTCTTTAATTGGTTTAGAGATAAGAAAAGTAGATTTGCTAAGGTTTGGCAGACCACTAAGCCAGTTGTAAGTTTCCGACTGGCTCGAAATAGAACGCTTTAAAATCTTTGGTATGTTGGTGTCAGTACACGTTATCTTGGGAAAGCAGTCGGGGTTTCTCTCAATTCCGAGATTTCGTAGTAAGTTCCTTTTTTCTTTTTTGCCAACAGTTTGCTTTTGTTTTTCTTTTTCATTCAAGGAAACTCTTTGCAATTCTTTTGACTCCTTGGCAAACCTTTTCTGATCATTTCTCAAGTCTAACAGCTCAATTTTAATTTCTATCTCCTGTTTCTTGATGTCAATAAATGTTTGAGTTTTTTCGTGATCAAGTATTTTGTTAATCTCTTGGAGTCGCCTTTTCCCCTCTCTGAAAATAAGTAACGCTTTGTCAATCGCGGATGATCTTTCAACTTCAGATCTCTTTCGTGTTGACAGCATAGTTTTAGGCTGCTTTATATAACCGAGATTGTTCTGCTTGATACGTATGCAGTCACAGTTGTCTTGTATTTTGTTCTAAAGTGTTCTGTTGCAATTTAATTGTAATTGATCGTTAAGAAGGCAAGAAACACCTCATTAGTCAAATAGTAATACACTCAGATCTTTGAATCCGTTATCTATATTAGTGCCACTTCACTAAGCTCAACGAGGCTTTGACTGCACGCTAATTTTTTTTGTCATTTGCAGCAATTATAGTCCCGCGACAAAAGCAAAAGTGAATCATTTCAGTTTATCAGCGACTGCGTCTTGCTTCTTACATAATTTTTCCCCATGCAAGGGATCGAGATTCTCGAATTTTTAATTGAGTTCTTTGCTTTTCGGATAATCGTCTAAGAAAAACTTGTCGACATAAAAAAAGTACGAAAATGCCTCGTTTTCGCTTCGACTTTTAAAATATTGTCATAAAAACGAGCTTATTACTGTAATGACAGTCTCAAATACATGAATAACAATGAAAAGCTGAAAATTACCTAATTACTTAATGGCTACTTAAAAGAGTAGAATGAAATGTATTCCGTTGTCGTAAAAGTACCAAACACATTACTCGTGCGGAAATTTTTTTTTCTTTAATTATACAAGACTATATCAATATTTTCTTAGTAATTCACTTCAAATACACTATCCGTTTAAGATTTCACTTTGAATTTTTACAGACGTCTTCCACCCACCCCCTCCATTAAAATTAGTACTTGGTAACAACTCAGAATCGCTGCGATAGTGCAGATTTTATCATGATTAGTTTTTACTAAAATCTCGACCACAAAAAGTACATCACAAAGTCGAAATAAAATATAGGTTGGCAAAACATGATGAAGAAATATTTTGTTGAAATCATACAGTGAGTTTATAGTATAGTACAGCAGATGATGTAAGATGTACACTGTATATGCAAAGCGAATGTTTACTCCAAAAAAGTCCCTACATGAAAGCTAAAATATCTCCTATATAAGGCCATAAAGCAATTTAAGGCGATTAGTCTAACTTTTTAGTTTTGTTTTTTATTAACCGAACGACCATAGATTTTTTTGTCAGAATCTAAAGTAAACAAAAAAATTAAGAGGGAAATGGCTTTAATTGAAGACAACTGATACAACATACGTAAAACAAACGGGCCTTCAGGATAGGGTTAGTATTACACGCCACTCCAACAACAACAACAATCCTTTATTCGTGCCTTTGGGTGCTATTTTAAATTTACATTTTTGTGTATATATACACAATGACTGAAATAAATCCTTCTGAATGAGACGTGAATAATGGTGGGTGACACAAATTTTCGGCACGGGCCCCCTAGAATGGCAGAGCCAATCGGGCTAGGGTGCGCCTGTAAGTTTTAGAGTTTGTGGTCGTATGTAGATAAAACAAGTTATTTGAGTTGGACCGTTGAACCAAATAACAAAACTTGCAAAAAAAAAAAAAAGAAAAACACAGGGAAATAACAAAGCCTCGGAGAGAAAAAACCAGGCCATTAGCAAGGCAGATGAGTTAGTAAAATTTGTTAGTACATAGCGAGCTTGTCAGCTATCAGTTGACTTTTTAGTTTGTTACATGTAATCAGTTTGTCGTTTTAACTTATTACACACCACACTTTTACACCTGTAAATCGTATGTTGAATTTTCCAAAATGGGTTCTTCAGAAAATTTTAGCAGTTTAGCGTTATTCTTGCCGTATTGCTCGGCTATAGAGTCTCTTTTTAGGAGTTGTGAACCGATATCTTGGACCAACTGATTGAATAGGGACCCAGAACACTATATTTTCCACATCCGAACCTTTCCTTCACACTGGCTCTTCAAATCCATGATGAGAATTTTCATATTCTCATATCTTTATATTTTTCTTTTTGTTTTCTTTGGTTCTTTACTTGGCTTCGAGAAAAAGGGAGCCGATTTGCGACGATTTGGTAGACCACTAAGCCAGTTGTAAGTCAACGACTGGCTCGAAATAGAACGCCCTAAAATCTTTGGTACATTGGTGTCAGTACACGTTACCTCAGGAAAGTAGTCGGGGTTTTTCTCGATTCTGAGTTTTCGTAGTAAGTTCCTTTTTTCTTTCTTGCCAACACTTTGGCTTTGCTTTTGTTTTTCTTTTTCATTTAAGGAATATCTTCGCGTTCCTTTTGAATCTTTCGCGAATCTTTTCTGATCATTTCTCAAGTCTAACAGCTCGGTTTTAATTTCTATCTCCTTTTTCTTGATGTCAATAAATGTTTGAGTTTTTTGGTGATCAAGGTCTCTGTTGATCTCGTTGAGTTGCCTTCTTCCTTCTCTGAAAATACTTAACGCTTTGTCAATCGCGTTTGATCTTTCGACCCCAGATCTCTTTTGCGTTGATTGCATGGTTTCAAGCTGTTTTCCCCTCGGGGATAGGCGAAGCGTAGAAGATTTTACAGGAAAAACCACGCAGTTCAGAAATATACTGATATTGCGAAATTACCGATATTTAATTTAAAACCGAGATCGTTCTGCCTAATACGGGATGCAGTCAGAGTTGTCTCGTAATTTTAGTTCTATATTTATTCTTTTGTTGCAGTTGATCGTTAGGAGGGCAAGAAACACCTCATTATTCAAATAGTAAAACAAATAATGGTTTCCAAATCTTTGATTGCGTCATCAACATCCCATTAGCGACATCAGTGCCGTTTCACTTGGGTTAGTGAAGCTTTTATTGCACACAAACTTTTCAGTTCCTCGAAAAAAGCAGAAGTGAGTGCATTTTTGTCACTTACAGTATTTCAGCCCCCGCGGCTTCGAATGCGATACAAGATTCTCGAATGACCCTGGGAACGAGGTTGCCTCTTTGTTACGTCTTCTCACCAGTTAAATATTATGCTGCATGCGAATTTTCTACTGAAATAAAAGTCTGACACACAGGAATAACGATGAAAAGCTGGTAATTACCTGTTCTAACGAGAAAACTCACTCCAAAAGGGTAGAGCTTAAGTAGAATGCATTGGGTTGTCGAAAAGGAAAAGGAAATCTAGCAATGTCGTTACCTATACAACCGACCAATTAGAAGGTACATCAGGCAATCCCCACTTAATTTTCTGTTTACAGACATCCAGCCGTCCCGAAATTTTCAAGTTTGGCAAAAAAAATGAGGAACTTATTTACTGCAAGTATCCGACTTTTTTCGGTAATTTTTATGATTCATTCTTTGGACTACTGTCGTTTCTGCACACGAAACTCGAAAATGTATCAACTGTAACTTCAAGAATCGGCCCTTTGCAGCAAGAGATTACAGGGTACAAAATACGCCATACAGGGATGTAAAAAAACATGCTAGACTCAAAGACAAAACGCACTTAACAAGAAAAGTGTCATTTTTCTTTGTTTTGTATTTCCTAGTGGAGTCAAGCACATTCTTTTTCGTCCCAGTATGGCGTATTTTGTACCATGCATGTGACTTCTTGCTGCGAAGCGTCCATTCGAATGGTTTGAATTAGAAACTGATGTTTCACTACCATCAAATGTTTTACTGCCTTTGTTCATGATGATTCATTTAATTTTTTTGCCTTTTCATAGGACCATGATTTTTGTGGTGCACAACCGAAAGTATTGTTAGCAGCCACCTCGTCAGAAACCCGCAACCACTCGGCGGCGTACCAAGCAGTCTCCTGCACTCCAATGAGTATTAAAATCAGTCTGATAGCTAAATTTCATATATTTAAAAGTTAAATTAAAGGTTCGAGCTGCGGGACAAACAAAGGATTAAGGAGTTCTCAAGGATGTATTCAAGGGCTTCTTAATCCATTGTACATGTATCTGATTAAAAAATGGTGGAATTCAAGCGGAGAAGTTCTTTGTTTCTTTGAGTAAGTTAATAAGGCATATACCTACGCATATACCTACGCAAATCCTGACCACAATATGTTTTTGATGAAGCTCAACTACTTGCAAAAACAGAAAAATATCTTCCTAGAATCATAAAAGAATCTATCAAAATCCAAACACACAAAAATAACTTCAATAGAGACGATTCTTATAAATTAAGTCGCACATGGATTAACTTACTCAAAGAAACAAAGAACTTCTCCGCTTGAATTCCACCACTGTTTAACGAGATACATGCATGTACAATGGATTTTTTACTTAAGCAAATTCTACCCAATTTTAAACATTTTTACTTGTTTTTAATTCATTCTGATGAAGGCTACCACAAGTGCAGCCGAAAAGTCATTTTAAGATTTTATCTTTATTACGTGAAAACGATAAAGCATATTTTATAGTTTTAATAACATTTATGATGTATACTTTGTTATTTAAAAAGTGCTAGTGGTCAGTGCACTAACAACACAGGACGTAGTGTTCTTGACGCTCAGGTGTTTCTCCAAAAGTTGTCGGGTTTAGTTAAAATGCAAGGAGTCTATACTGAATTTACAAAGTTTAGGGCTTTTCAAGCGGCCTTGAAGAATGGAATTGAATTTAAGTTTTCAAGAAATTTAAGGAGCAGCACAAACCCTGTAAATTTTTACCTGACATACAAAACGTAATCAGTGATACACTTTGCAAAGTGATGATTTAAAATTATGTGTATGCAAAGCGATGTTCATTCTAAAGAAAGCTAAGATGTCTCCTACAAAGCGACAGCAAGACATACGGCAGGATATTTTTTTCTTTAGTTTTTTTTCTTTAGTTTTTTTTACTTGCATATGTTAAGACTGTTAATGAAGGGCATTATATCACGCAGTTCATTTTAACACTGAATCAGTGTTGTAGGGTCTGTCAGCTGCTAAACATGTAAGCCTACAACAGCTGTCTGTAATATTTTCAGTGGATGTTGCACAAATTCTGACAATGCAGCATTCTCTCTAGTCAAGAACTCCTGCAAGAAAGAGTTCATTGAGATTATCACAAATGACCGAAATACAAAGTTTAAAGTGCCTACAAAACTGTATATTAGATCTTGTTGTAAGATCATGCGGGTTAGGGTGGTCCAGGGAAGTACTTATATCTATGTATGTAGTTCAGTAGTATAAATAGAAGAAATAAATACACTCATAATTCTATATTTTTTTGGTTATAATTTTGTAAAGGGCCATGAACTGTTAGAGATATGAGAGCTATGTAAGACATTGTTATACGAAAAATTTGGTTAATGCCTCAGGAGGGAATTGAATCCAGTTAGACCCAAGAAATATCCTTATGCACAATCCAACTCAACTAATCATGAAAATGCTTCATTGCCAATATCATGGAGGTCCCTTATGGTGCAGTGATTAGCACTCCAAATTAGAAAACAAGGAGACCTGGTCTCAATTCCCATTTTGGGCATATACCAATTTTTTTGGATGACTCACAGAGAAGTACTGTTGTTGGTGAAATTTTTCAACAACCTGCGCAGAAGTAATCATCAAAGTCAAGTGAGGCATTGTATGTCAGTTGAATACTAACTTAACACTGACCAATCGCTGATCTATACTCACAAGTTCAGCACATGCGTGCCAGTGGTAACTTGTAGCCACCAATACTGTACACTATGACCACAAGGGTAGTGGGTATTACCCCTTTATCCCCCCTCAAATAAAGTGAGCCTGAGTGTTAGCAGCTATGGACACCTCTTTCAGCCATATTAAGCCTCATCAGCACAGCACAGCTAACAAGCAGGTTTCTCTTTCCAAATAGAACAAAAAGTTAAGTGGTAGAACAACGCATGTGCGATGTGATTTTGAAAGGTAAAATCACAAGTTCAGCACGTCATGCATGCCAGTGCTAACTTGTAGCCACAATAAATCATTGGTCGCTATGACCACACTGGTATAGTGTAGATAAAGGGGTAATGCCCACTACCCGTGCGGCTATTGTGCCCATTATAGTGGCTACAGGTTACCATTGGCATGCATGTGCTAAACTTGTGAGTTTATCTTCAAAGCCACATCCTACAAGCGTTGCGCTTCCACTTAACTTTATGTTGATATTCAATTAAACATTATTTCTCTTTTGACTTTGATTATCACAGGTTTTCAAAATTTCAGTTACTCTCATCAACCACAGTGATTTTCAGGACTATTGTCACAGATGACCTACTGTCACACTGAGATGACCTACTGTCACAGATGACCTACTGGCACAGATGACCTACTGGCACACTGAGATGACCTACTGTCACACTCAGATGACCTACTGTCAGACTCAGATGACCTACTGTCACACTGAGATGACCTACTGTCACACTGAGATGACCTACTGTCACACTGAGATGACCTACTGTCACACTGAGATGACCTACAGTCACAGATGACCTACTGGCACAGATGGACCCACTATCACAGATGACGTACTGTCACACTGAGATGACCTACTGTGACCTACTGCCACTCCTACATTCAAACAATCTACTGCAAAACTATATTTTACAAAACACTCAAGAGTAAAGAGAACCCGGCCACAGAGATTGGACGCAGGATAATTTAAGAAGTCCAAAATTTAAAGTAAGCTATACTAATTTATTTATATTATGTTGCCTACCCTAATTAGTAGAGGATATACTCTTTTAAGAACTATAATGTCTAAATAATTTTTACAACCATGAAAAATTTAAGTGTTGCTTTCATCGTCAGTTTATATATAGGCAGCATGACTCAGTGATAAGGGTGCTATACTTGAATATGACTGAAACAGGTTCACATCAAGTTCTGAGCACTGGGTAAGCGTGCAGTGTCAAGTCCAAGATACTTTCTAAATTGCCAAGTGGTTTGCCTCCTACCAGTTGGAGTTCTTATTTGTGTCATGTTTGCATGTGTTGTTGAGTAATTAAACACAAGCCGCCAGCTTGTGAGGTTGGGTAATTATTTTAGTAGGTAAGCCAAGGCTGACCTTGCACAACTTGTGGGATGCTGGCAAGAAGTTCTCAATTTTTGTTGACACCTGAAAAAGTTCATCCCACAAAAAGAAACATTCCAGTCTGGGGGGAGGTAGGGGGGCATGTGATTAGACACTTGTACCCTCCCCCTAGATCATAAAATCCCTGACCTATGACCCTTTCCCATCACTTACCTTCTAAGAATGCCATTGCATCATTTTCACTGATAGCAAGGTCTATAATTGAAGAAAAAAGCAAGCAGGAATAAAGATAATAAAATGGAGAACGTCTGATTTGTCTATCTTTGTTTTTGTAAAGTTTTTGCAGATTTGCCATTTTGCTAATGAAACAGAAATATTATTGTCTTCCAGCCAATCACATGGTTAAACAAGTCAGGAAGTTCTCCAGTTTATCATGTGAAAGTTTTAATTTGGGAAAAATATCCCTGCAAGTTGTTTCACCATAAATTATAAACTTGCTCATGAATAAGGGTATCATGTGATAAGATTTTGATATGACTTTAATATGCAGCGTATATTAATCGTGTGTGATATATGTGATCTATGTCTATAATTATATTTGTCTTTATTTCTATTTTTATCTTAGCTATATTTATATTTATATTTATTTTGTAAGTGTAAATTATATCTGACCCTACCGGCAATTCAGAGAAATCTGCAAAAGGTGGAAATAAACAAATATTATTATTATTATTATTATTAATTATAATCTATAACATAATTTATTATAAATAACACTTCATATCTAAAAAAGGGGCATGATAATAATTTATTCATCTCAATTAAAGCAACTGGTTTTATTTTTTACAGTAAAATCTTGGATTAAAGGCACTTTGATAAAGGTGGCCCTCTAACATAATCACTATTAGCAAAAAACCATCTCACTGTTATACAGTAGAACTTTACATAAATACATTAATATAAAGTAAATGAAATGATTATGTACATTTATTTTAGTACAATATATTTTAACATATTCTTTGTAAACCATATTACATATTTGAAATAATTATGTAGGTCTATTTTAGTCATTTATATCTAGCGAGCAATCTTTGTAAACAGCAATATTCTTGTTTCTAATAGCCTGAAAAGAAATAATTTTTACTTATGTAAACAATGTTGTGATTAAATTAAAGCTTCATTATCATCATACTGTTGCCCTAATAACAGTTTAAGTTTTTTAACAAGGTACCAAACCTTGACTGCAAATTATAAGACGGCAGTATGTCACTTCAAAATAAAAACTTTTATCGTACCTAAATCTTTCTTCTGAATAGTTTTTCTTTTTCCTTGTACTGTTGATTTATATGCTTCTTTGGCAAATCGTTCAACAAACAATTCCTAAGTAAAAACAGTATTTCAGTGATCAGTTCATCAGCTTTCTTACAGTAAGTTAAATTTCTACACTTACTTAAAATCAAAATTTCAGGACCAATTCCGAGAGTTTTACAAAGTATTTTCCACAAGTACTATGTTACGAAATGCCAGTAATTCTGCTGTAGCACATAGCTCAATTCTTTTTAAAATGAAAGAATATGCCTTGAACAGGAATCAAACCCATGTCTCCCTGTTTTCTAGTCAGGAGTGCAACCAACTACACTATCAGGGATCACCATGCTGGCAACATAGCAGTTTAAATAATGATTAGTTGAGTTGGTTAGTGCATGACGATTCTAGCATGGGTCTAATGTTATTCATTTGAGAGAAATGCAAGTGCATTCAAATACTACTGTATAGTGTGTTTTGCCTCAATATAAATCTCAAATTCATTTAATAATACCAAATGTAAGGCATATGTGAGACAGCTTTCCAATTAATATCAAAAGCAAGCTATATACACTTGCAGAGCAAGGAAAATAAGACCCAATCTTCTTATTTTCTTAGCAAAGCTTCAAAACACATCAGCAATAGAATTTAATGTAGCAAAAAGGAGAGGAGCTTTAGAACACTATTATTATAAATGGAATAGTTTATTATCCTGGCTGCAATCATAGAACTTGTACTTCTA
>JAOCPT020573742.1:0-10682 GCA_026546935.2 Palythoa grandiflora | reverse complement strand
CTTAAGAGGTTTTAGAAATTTAGAAGCGCTTCGGTTAAGCAAACAAGTCAACGACTTTGAATCGTCTAGAGTTAAAAATTATAAAATGTTATGTTTATACGCGACGAATTCAAAGCAAGGCAATGTTTAAAGTTCTAAAGTAGCTGGACGTTACAAGTGGTAAAAGTTGGCGAGTCTTATTTGGCTGCCGAAAGATTTGATTTTTCTGATGATTTCCTCTATGTTAGTGTAACAGATTTTCCAAACATTGTTCAATGCTACCAAAAACTGATCTTCTTTTGACTATACTCTAACCAAGACGGTGTAGCGACAAGATCTAATTGTTTTCCTATTCTCTTACGAAAACATGGCATAATAAGTACACTTGACTACTTACGGGATTGCATATTCCGTAAAAGCAGAAAATAATTGTTTTCCAACCATAATGACCGTCAGTTGAATAAAGAGCTCCACTAAACATCCATTGGGGTCACATCCTTCAAGCCGGCTTCCGTGAACTCGTGTGTATCTTCCTGGTGTTCCTACGATAAGGCCGCTCTTAAAAAACGCGATATAAAACAGCGAGGAGTAGTAGTTTACAAACTGAAACATGAACATTTTGATAGTCATGTTGTCGCGGTACTCATTTTGTGTCCTCGGGTTTTCCCAGTCTGTTAAAAGGATGGCCAGTTTCCCGTAAACCATGCTCAGTATCGTTATCGCTACCAGATTAAGAGCTGAAGCAGAGGTTGAGGTTATGATACGAGCGTTGAGCTTGATTTGTTGATCCGATACTGCTGAAAGAGCCGCGACCACTGCTGCGCGATATAAGACCACTCCTACGACAGCTGCGAGAACCAGTAGTATCATGGTAGCGATGATTGAAATTGAACATGCAGTTCGCTTCAGCTGAGTGTTCCTTGGAAGATATGGTTCCATTTTACCAGTGATAGGATTGGGTCGCAGTTCTTTTACCTAAGTGAAAAAAAGTGGTACTTATAATAGGGTCTGGATAGGGTTAAGTGAAAGCTGACACTAGCCAAAAAATTTAGCTGATAATTTAATCTTGTACTGATAGCTGATACTTAACTAGCTTTCTAGGGTGGTGGGCAATTTTACAGGGAAAAAAAGCGGAACTTTTTAACATACTGCTGTTTTCTGCATTTTAGCTATTGTTTCGCTTCTATTCATGCCCACTGGAAGCTTCGGAGACCGCCATATATCGTATAGGCGGATAATCACACGTTAACAAGATGGAAGAACACACGTGATAAGCAACTTTGTTACTTCTAATTTAGACCTCCTCGGACAGCCTCGATGTTTTCCCAATACAGTTCTCTTAGGAAATGAGGTTCTTTGTTTAAGCTGAACATTCTTTCGTGTCCTTCTCATTATCGCATCTGAAACAAAGGAACCTTATTTCCCAAAAGGACTGTATTGGGTAAACATTGAGGCAGTCCGAGGAGGTCCAAAAGCAAAACAAACAAGAAAGATGACTTTTTGAGACTTTTGTGAGGCGTTGCATAAGTCATTTCATAGAGAGGGAGAAGAAAATGCTTTTGAGCGACACCGTTCCTGTGTAAACATAAATTCAGAGGAGCACGCTACTGTCCAGACCAAAGAAAACATCTGATAATTGATATTGAATAATCAACTGATAACTGATATTTAGCCAAAATTTTGGATGACAACTGATATTGGGGTACTCCATCCACCCCCTCTTAATAAATTTATAAGATGGAACTGAAAGAGAATGCTACAGAGTAGCGTCAGCGTATGGTATTGGTTCCTCAGATTAGGACAATTAGAGCAACAATTCCGACATTGGAAAACTTGGGCGAGGCATTGTTGGTGTCTTTTTCGTATGCGGTCACTTTGGCTTTGCGTTATGATCCAACGTACGGGAGAAACCACAAGAAAAATTTGGGCAATGCCGAAAATGATGGAAGTGCTCACTGACATTAGCACAGAGGTTAAACTTTTCTTAATGTCGTAGGGTTTGTACTATTGTAGAATTTAAATGCGGTCAAGTGCTATCAGCTTCCATTTTAAAACATTAAATCGACCTTGCTATTGAATTTGAAATTTATAATTCATACTGACTAATTAGCCAATATATTGTGTCACTTTCAACTTTAATACAGTGTTTATTGATGCATGCGTCAAAATCCAAGTTAATATTCATGACGATGGTGATTTTGATTTTGACAGCGACATCAAATCGACATTGCATTGCAGTTTGTCAAACAGCATTGTATTGTTAGAAAAAAAGCAGTTGGTTAAATAATCATTAATGGTTTTCTTCAACCTTAAGATGTTTTGGTTGGTATCTATCTTATTACCTTAGCTACAAAGGCTGGTCTCGGAGGCTGAATGTCTTCTTCAAACTGTAACATATCCCACTCGTACGCCAAACTGATTTGCCTGCGCTTCCAAACTTCCAGGAACACAGTTGCCCACAAGGACATAAAGATTGCAAAAAACACAGTTCCCTGGTGATCAAACAAATGCGAAACCTTTGCGTATTGACAGCTCTTTGTCAGTGTCCAGAAACTACACACTTTGTCACACAACGGACACATGTAGAAAGTTTCGGTGTTGTTAGGGTCACATATCTCCAACGCTGGCACAAAACTATTCATGGAGATAAGACCACCAATGAAACACATCAATCCAACCACAGCGGCAAAGGTAAGCATGAAGTTGTACGTCCCCAGCCATGCAAAGTACAAAGCCACTCGAATGCCCAGGTAGTTCTTAATTGCATTTAAGGGCTGGTGTTTGTACCAGCGGCGAAACGAGGCCCAATCGTGTCTCAAGCGTTGTCGGTCGTTTTCAGGCGGTTCTCCAGGAGTCCCTTTCGATGGCCCGTCATGAAGTCGGTAGGCGTCAATGTAAACACCTTTATTTATCAAACGGTCGATACCGAAATCCTCCATTTCTGGCGAGAATTTTGCCCCTTGCAAAATAAAATTTACAATGCGACTGCGATCGTTGTCTGAGAAGAAGGCACCTTTGTCTTTGATTAGGAAAAGGTCGGATTTGTTGCGGCTGAAAAAAGCGGTAATGTAGTGCTTTTCTTTTTCTTGGACGTCGGTCTTCAAATCAAATGGCCGCCGGAAATAGTTAAAGAATTTCATCACCTTTTTCTGTTCAGGCTCTTCGTCTGGTTCCCGAATAGGAGCTCTTAACATCATCTTTTCTGCGTACCGGCATAAAACGTCCCAAGGGGCGTGAACCAGGACAAATACAACATCTTCACACTGCAAAAAAGGATTTCGACACTGCATTTAACATTTTTTCCTTTGCAATATATTCTTAATGAAATGTAAAAATAAATCTTTGTCCCATTGAATTTTAATTTAGCACGAAGAATATTTATTTTCTTAGTTTAAATCTCCAACATTTCTTGTTCAATGGTTTCCATCGAAAAGAAGCAATTCTTCTCGTCACCATGTTGAACGCCATCTTTAATTATCAAATTTTTCAATTTCGTTGCAATTATTATCAAAACAATCTGGAAAACCAACTAATTACACTGTTTGGGAATCTTATAACGCAAACTTACCTATAAGAAACACACAAAAATGTTTTGAGGGAACTTCAATGAAAAAAAAATGTAACAAATGTAAAAAAGATGTCTTATTTCTCGGACCACAGTGTTGAAAGTTTCAAAGGCATAGTTGAAATGCCTATTTTTTAGGTTGAACAACTCCAATGGGCTTCAAATGACCCCATACATTGAAGTTCAAATTATTTATTTACTCACCCCTGGTAGTGTACCCTCTGTTCGTTCCAGCTCTAAACCATTTTTTGCAAGGTTCTTCTCGAATTCCTGGCGGTAGGCCTCTCTTTCGCGATTTTCGTCTTCGTCTTCCTTTTCCTTCTCAAAAGCAAGGACAAAATCTACCTTTTTTCCAGAGCTTGTCAAGTTAATGCTCTCTTGTAAACTCCTTGTTGGAGAAGTAGACCCGTACTCCAAGGCTGTGTCAGCGGTACCCTCGATCAGACCCAGTTCCTCTATATCGGCACTCGACATGTTAATGATTCCCCTGTCAACGTAGTGCAAGCGTTTTTCAATAACTGTAGAGAAATTGGCCTTGAGGCAAAGGCCGTACTAAATTAAATCATTCTGATCGACTGAGTTGCTTAATTATAAAAGCTGGTTAACCTAAAATTTGCCCAAGTTGAGCTAAATTGAAAGAGCAATTTCTTCACCATAAAAATTATTATGAAACTACATAATTATAAAATATTGTCCACTTTTTTTTTCAAGAATACGAAGTTATCATCTTAAAAATTTTAGCCAAAGTTAATCCGGCTGCCAGTATAAGTTTGGAATAGGTATGTTATTCTAAAAATATTAACCCTGGGATATAAAACAACTACGATTTTTTTAAAGCAAATTGTGTGGGTATTGTTTTCCATATTTGCGGTGACTAGCCCATGTTTCCTGGCCCGGCACATGGTGGAACAGCACAGAAAGGACACAGAGGGGAAAAACGTGCGAGTGAACTTTCAAAAATGTCACCTTCAAACTTGTAAGCACCTTAGTAACGACTTACGCATAAAAAGAATTTTGGTAGGCAAATTGTTACCCATAAAAAATTGGTTGTTCCAAGTATTTCGTTTGAAAAGCAATTAACAAAACAACTGAGTGGGGGGTTCTAAAACGGTGGCCTACAACTGTCACGGCAAAAGACAAAGTATAACGACAAAAACTATTGAGAACTGTGCTAGCAATAAAACTGCATGTTGTTCTCTTATCCTGATTACCCAAAACATTCCATTCCATTTTGTTCAAAACTTTTTAACAACACACAACACGGCTAACACACCGGCCGCTTGTTACTTCGAATTTTTCCTCGTGGTGCTTTGCTTCCCCTTAACTTGTACCCAGGTCTTGTTTGTACTTTCGCTCTTTCCGTGAGATTTTGTCTTTTGCCGCGGTGTTCGACTTTTGCCGCGAGACTCCATGACAGTTGTGGGCCACCGTACTCCAATAACTTCATTCATTGTGTCGACTTTATTTGCCTCTTCAACCTTGACTGACGTGACTAACTGTGCTTTTCAGTTGTTTTAAATTCAAGTTTTCATTTCCTGAAGCTAATATGATACGTACCTCGCTGATATTCTAAAATAAATAGTCAATTTGTCGCGGTCACGAAGAACGGAAATAATTATAAAATCATCTTAATGGTGCTACAAATTCGAGCTTTGACATCAACCGAGAGCACCAGTACCTTTTGTTTGTTAAATTTATGACAATGATAACCTGTCAATTGAACAGAAAATAGTGAATACTGTGTTGAATTGGGGTTTTCGTGAAGGAACTCTAAGAAAAATTAATCTGGCACTGTAGTACACCGAATCTGCAGAGGTGCTCAGACGACAAAGGAACAAAGTTTAATTTCTTAAGCAGACTTCACCAGCTGAGGATTAACTAACCTCACTTGCTACAAGTTAGCTCGAGGAAGAAAATAATTTCTGATAAGCTGGCGCTCGTAATTTCAGGTTCGTAATATTTCTTTTTTTCTTCTTCGAAAAGGCTATGAGCCAATCGCAAGTGAATTTTAACAAATTAATGTGCCACATGCGTGCGTTGATACAAATTTATGATATATTCATTTGGTAGTAAGTGAATATCGGTTTGAAATCAAATACAACATTCAACAAGGAAATAACTAATATTCAAGTAAATTACAGAAATTTCACACGATTTGCATACAAATGGCAAATTGATACAAGTAATAACTTAAAAAAGGACTCATCTAAATTAAGATGTTTGTATAACTATTTTAAGCCCTTGAGTTTTACCCTTGGGTTTCAGATTTGCTATAATTAAGAATCTTGCGTTACTTTAATACTATCAACTTCAAATTTATCTGAAATAATAATAATGTTTGTCAGCATCGAAATGTTATGTGATACAGTTTTTAGCCCTGAACTTTTGTGTAAAAATCTTATATAACCTCGTAACACAAAACCAAATAATCTGGCTAGCTTACTAAAACTTTAATTTCTGAAGTTGCTTACAAATAACAAATCCTGCAACCTAGTAATAAAAATAAAGAAATCGCGTTGTGTTGTCCTAAAACAACTCTTATCGGATAACAGCTGTATAGCGAGCCAGTAATTGAAAATATTTCATCCAAACTGACGAACATAGAAAAATAAAACTGTACTCACGGCTCTGAATGTCCGACAGTGGCTATGTCATCCATAATAAACAACAGTACCTAATTTAAGAAATTAAATACAAAATTTATGAAATAACTGTAAATGTCCAATTTATGGTAGCAACTCTTTGCTCTTTTCTCCGTTCGATATCCGCTGCACTGTGGTTTCTTTGATGTGCAGTAGTTCTCAGGACCACGCGCCGTGCTGTTGCTTGGCAACCTGCTTTCGAATCCGACTACACTGATGCTATTTTTATAATGAATGAATGAATGAATCGTTTTTACACAATATTGCCAAGCTTTACGATCTATATAAGTAATACCGCTCTAAATAAGAACAAACCGTTAAAAGAACACCCAGGCTGAAATTTGCCCAAAAATTAAGAACAAGCTAAGAACAACACGCATTTGTTGTTTCATCCAGCGGTATTCGATAAAATATTGGAATTGTCGATATAGCGTCCGCGAGAACGTGACTAGCTTGCTTATCACTCTTCCAACACCCGATGACCCAAGCTAATTCTTTGTATACGTATAATACAATCTCCAATATGCTTGTTGAATAGGCTTCCGTGTACAAGGACTTAAATAAAATCCTTAGAATTGTCTGATCAAAATTTCGTAGCGCCTACTTACTGTCCACTGTTTGGAAATAAGGACAATTTAATTAAGAACAATTTGTGGCTGAAATCACCAAAAATTTAAGAACAGCCCAGCCTCGGCCGAAAGTTACTGGTTCTTATTAAAAGAACGTGTAACAGCCATTTGAAGGTCATGTTTGGGCTTTACATAAAACCGATTAATATTTGTCTTTACCACCTTGAAACTTGCAAATAGTGCAAAACCAAAAGACTCGAATTTTCATTATATATAGAATTTTAAAATGGTCAAAGCGCGGACTTAAAAAACCACTCAGTATTTCACCGACTGAACTATAAATAATTTAACGGACTCTCACAGTACAAAAAAACGTGCTGGCATCTAATAATCTAATCTAACTAGGGTCATCGCTGAACGGATGTAGGTTTTAACGGAAACGTTAACTATGAATAACTATGACCGAAGCGAAGATAAATCTATTTGGATAGTCTCTCAGTGACTTGAATTGTTTCTAAACAATTCAACATGAATGACAAACACTTTTTTCCATTTTTGTATTGTAATCCATTTGAAGAGTAATTCAATTTCACGTTTCAAAATGAGCATGACCTCTCAATTTACCGAAGTCTGGGTAAGTGTATATCAAAAGAAGCTCAAGCCAACTCATCGCACTTTGCGAGCTTAACTTATTTGTTCTTACTTTACTTTTAGTAAGTTCAATAATGCCATTTTCGATAACTGAGAAAACCATTGTTACCTTTGTCTTTTAGTTGAACTAGTTTCAATATCAAAATATCTGAAAATCTAAATATGAGAGCAAATACATCAAGAAATAAATTTTCTATTTTCAAAAGAATTTCCTCTCTTTGTAGTGCCTGAATTTCTGATCGCAAATACAGAATTGAACTTTATTGTTTAAACTTTATTTTGTTTAAAAGATTATAGGAACGCCATTTATTCGCATTAAGATTGTACGCGTGCAACTACTTCTGAACGATTAAAAATGGAATTAAAATATTGAAAAAATTCTAAAAGTTCAAAGCAAAAGTGTCTACACAGAATGAACACTGGGCTCTTTCATGTTCTAGCCAATTCGTAGATGTGAAGCCGTGTCTTTCATAAGATGATTCTTGTCTTTTAGTCACCGTGCAAACAAGTTTTGAGAAATGACATTTGAAGTTTAGTCATTTTCGGAAAAGCTTGACGTGTGCTTCAATATACGAGTGAAACATGTGCGTGATTATATAAACTGCGCGCTTGTGATTCAAGATAGACTGAAGCAACAAAGTATATACCGAGATATGAATTCCCGAATTTACTTCATTTATCAAATTGCAGTTGCCTGGGAGGTGGGAATGGGAATATGTAGTTAAAAACAGATTGGCGATTGGGGATATAGGAAATGAAAGAAGCACTTGCAACCAAAGGATGCACAGCTCTCCAAATTGATGTCAAGTACCGTGACATGTAGCCTGCGTTGCACACAACGATTGAAAGAACTTGGGCTGGCTGCAACGCAGGCTATGTGTCATTTGACAACTCGGCAGTCGGAACGAACAGTCAACGGTTCAACCCGTGGAACAATAAATCCGCAAACATTTGAACATGATGTCGACGTAAAAAAAAAATTGGCTCGTTGCATTACTTTGTAGATCTTAATTTTCGATCAGTTGTAAACGAGGAAAGATTTGATAAAAGAGAAAATTTTGAACATATAGCAACAGTAATTTGACGTAACTAAAAGCTCTTAAAGGATGAATCAAAGTTTGTCTTCTTGAATTCATTTATCAAAGAAACGAAAAATATTTAACTTCAAGCAAATCTCTATGCAATTAGTCCAACTTTCGATTGTGTGCAGCTTTGAACCACGTAGTCAATCTGGCAAATTGCTAACAAATTGAGACGCTTTTAGCTTTAGCATGGTTTGAAGTTAGTGGTGGCTTTCAGGAATGACAAATAAAATAAAAGGCACTTTTTAAGCGCTTGTGGCTACTGCAAGTAGACATGGAATGTAAAGAAATTTATAGTTAAGAAAACCTTGTGAATCTAGTTTAGAACGTTTTTTATACTCATATGACTTATCTACATAATTGATTCCGAACGATGTTTCGAAGTTTTGCGGATTTACTGTGTTATTTGGTAACTTGCCTAGTCTTCCTGTTGTTGTGTTACGGACTCACTTACCTGCACGATGACATAGTGGCTGCCGTCTATCGACGCAGTAGCAACAAAAATCAAAATCGGTCAGTAAATCTTCTCCAAATTACAGCTGGGGCAATTTTTTTGTTCTTGTTTTACTGAATCCAACTGAAAACCTTTATCTTTCAAAGCCAAATTAAAGCTCGCTCAAGGCAACAGATGAAAGCGGACATCCAAGTTTTATTGTTTTATTGTTATAGTACTGCGCTCCGCATCACGTGACATCGCTTGACCTATCAACATTTTGCTGCCAAATTTTGACCGTATAGCCTGGAAGTGGAAGTTATGCGGACTTGGTGGCAAGCGTTTCTTTCACTTCTCTCCTGCTTTCCGGCACTTGATGCATAGAAAGTTTCAGGTATGTAACACTGCATTAAATGTTTGAAGTATCCGTTTATTGTTTTGTTTGATACACGCAATTTTTTTAATAAGAACCAGTAAATTTCACTCAAGGCTCGTAGTTCTTAACTTTTTCTCTAATTATAAGCCTGGATCGGTTCTTACATTCTTATTGCTTTCCCGCACCGTTCAAACACACGCACTAAAAGTCGATAAAATTCGGTGTCTGCTCACGTTGGTTCAGTTCTTTTCACTTTGCTTGTGAAAATCGCGAATTAAAAAGTGCAACATTTCACAGTTTTAATACAGTCTGATATGAGCTGTACATAAAGATAAATTCTGTGTTTGTACACAATAAGCTGGTTGTTTTGTGCTGTTGGAATTATTTTTTATTTGGTTCTATATATTTCTTTAACCTATAGTAAGTGCGGCTGATTATTAGAACTTTCTGTGTTACCTCAACACCAAACATATTATTGTACAGGGTATCCTCTAGATTAGTTTTGACTATTAGGATATCCTGTACTCGTCTGCCTGATTTATTTGAAATATGAATAATTTCTAATTTTTTAATGTATTTATATATTTATATATTATGTTTACGGTATATATATATATGTATATATATATATATATATATATTTACTTTCTCTTAGCTGTAAGTAAATTTGTGTACTTTATGAGCTGTAACTAGTTTATTTTACTTTATATATTACATGTATTTATGACGAGTCTTAAAAAATAAAACTTGGTTTCAGCAAGCTGACATACCCGGGGCCCCTCGCTAAGCTCTTGTTCTCCAGTGTTCTCCATCTAAACAACGCAAAAAATGAGTCCTCAGTTAGTAAATGTAGACTTAAAATGGATCCTCGGTTGTCAAACAATGCTAATCTAAAATAAGATTTTTTTAACCTTTTTACGAATGGATAAGCAAAGCTTAAAAAAAGTCATGGCTGATGGTTCCTGATGTACAGGTGTTCAGTCACGCAAAGGTAAACTCGAAGAATATGTTTATTTCGTGGACAAACACATTCGAAATTTCTCATGTTTTCGCTGTATCTTAGAACAGATACAACTTTCTGCCTTTGCAAAAATAAAAAAGTGTGAATCGAAACTGTTTGTTTACCTTTGTTTCAAGAATTTCAACTATACCGAACAACAATGTTGATGACAAGGCGTTTTTCAAAATGAACATATTATGCAAATTTGATGAAAAGACCTCAGTTAAATTTGTAACTGTCTGCACGCATCACGATTACCCAGATTTTTTATTTCATATATTGAAAGAACAAGGGCTGGACACCCGGGGGGGTACTCCCAAAAAAATTGGGTAGGTGTGTGCCGCCCACTTCCCAAAACCCTTACCCTGTTTATGACCAAAATATT
>JAOCPT020573705.1:0-10683 GCA_026546935.2 Palythoa grandiflora | reverse complement strand
AGAACAAATTCGTGCTGGATCTGACAGGTTCGTAAACTTATTGTCAGCTCTTCTACAGAAAGTTTCCCATTTTCTTCCTATTTTGACATTGCTTGGAAGCCCAAAATATGACAAATCTGGTCTGTTATGAGTTCTGTTGGTACAAACCGCTTCTGAGAAATGTTTCAACATTTCAAGCAGAAATTCAGTAAGGTTTTTTTCCGTGTTCACATCTGCACGTAGTTTTTCATTCCCCGCGCTAATCCCCAAAGCCTCGCGCTTTCGCGTTCAAATTCACTACCAGTCTCTAGCGGCAAAATATATCGGAATTGGCCTATTGAGGCAACCATTTTGAAACCAGGATAAACTGACAAAACTAATCCTCAATCAAGTATTTCTGTGCATGCATTAGAAATGATCAAGGAAACCGATCAAATTAATATCAGAGAAATAGCTACCTGGCAAAAACATTTTTGAGTGAAATGATTACAAATTTGAGACATCTACAGCCAACCTCTATAGCAAAGGCAAAAAAATACCGGGTTGACTATTAAGAAGGACTTAGTAATTAAAACAATTAGAATACGAGCTCACAATTTCTATCAGCTGATAGAATAACGAGGGCAAAGCCCGAGTCATTCTATCAATCGCTGATAGAAATTAAGAGCGAGTATTCTAATTGTTTTAGTAGAAATCTCTGGAGACTAAACAACAAAACTACAATAGTTTTTGATAAACAAAGTTTTATTTTTTCAGGTAATTAATGTTGATGATAAACAGGTTTCGCGTGCACATGTGATCGGCAGTTTGTCGAGTGAAACTTGTTTAAATTAATGCATCACAATGATTTCTTTCTTACCTTCGAAAAATCTTACACGATATTTTGTTTCTGCCTTTGTTCTATCTGGAAATGTTTTGTCAATTAGAAGCTTCAAATCGTCTTCAAAATTGATTGAAAATCGGGAACTGTAGGGTGCCATATTGGATCTCACAGACACTATCTATCACCTGACAGATAGTGAGTACGGTAGCCAGTCAGATTACAGCATTTGTGATAGATAGTGACTACATTTCTACTAATATAACTTAGAACTACTTGAATGTTACAAAATATTGACATCAACTTAGTTAGGTTTTCAAATTTTTCCCCCTTAAAACTTAAAGGTTTAACTATTGATTCTATTGATTAAGTGAGGTCTGACGTCATGTCCACACATCAGTGCACATGTATTGTTTTAATTTGTTTAAAAGTTTAGATATTTATTTCTATGGTGATACACACATTACAGTCTTTACAATATGGACATTTGATGGACATCGTTAAGTTGTACTCACCAACATCATGAAAAATATTTTGTAATTGAAAATCAACAATAACAGCGACAGTTGAACAATTGATCAAACGCCAATGTGTTGTCCCTTTCCATCAGTGGCAACGACTTCATATTTGTTGAAAAAACTGCACATTGCTGCACTACCTGTGATTCTGGTAACAAAGACCCTGAACACTGTTGCATTACCTGTAATTCTGGTAACAAAGACCCTGAACGCTGTTGCACACACCCGTTATTCTGATAACAAAGACACTGAACGTCGCTGCACCACCTGTATTCCTGATAATAAACTGACACTGAACATTGTTGCACTACTTGCAATTCTGATAACAAAGACTCTGAACACTGTTGCACTACCTGTAATTCTGGTAACAAAGACACTGAACATTACTGCACTACCTGTAATTCTGGTAACAAAGACACTGAACATTGCTGCACTACCTGCAATTCTGGTAACAAAGACCCTGAACACTGTTGCACTACCTGCAATTCTGTTAACAAAGACTCTGAACACTGTTGCACTACCTGTAATTCTGGTAACAAAGACAATGAACATTGCTGCACTACTTTCAATTCTGGTAAGAAAGACCCTGAACATTGTTGCACTGCCTGCTATTCCTTTATTAACTCCTGAAAAGAACTTTAATGTCTCACCTTTCCAAATTTCTGTAGAGCTGTCGTCCATATTCCCAGTCTACCGGGTCAGAGCAATTATTTAATGTTCCAATGACATCATTAGTCCGTGCAGTTTGTCGCAAAGCAAGCTGTAGCAATTCCAAGCCGGTAAAAAGCCGCTCTGACTGGAATTTCCAAATATCATCGTTTCCTTTTAACCTTATGCCATAAATCAAGCTGGGAAGAGTGAAAAGATCTTTCACTTCCTTTAGAATACCCTCTGAAATAATCCATAAAAACGTTTCTTCTATCATTCGATAGTCCTTTGCACACCATAATACTGTCCGAGCAATTCCAGTAGTACCAGATAAAAATATCAAAGGTCGGTCACTTGACTTAATCTTCATTAACAATTGTGTAATGGCGTTGTGGTTCAACGCTGTCCTACCAACGTTCGTTACTGTGGTATCAAACTCTTTATTAAACCCACGGAAATAAGAATAGGCTAGTCCTTCTGAAATTTCATCACTGACGATTACAAAAAGTGATGATCTGCCGGTGTATTTCAGGACTCCCGAAATTACTTGGAACTGCTGGACGTCAGAAGGAACTGTTCGGATAAATGTGCTGTAGGTATGCTAGATTGGCAGAAGAATTAAAATTAATTATATTATTTTTTTGCTAAACGTGTACGATATTGAGGAACTGGATATAATTAAGAGAGGAAGGAATCGTACAAAAAGGTAAAAAATATATGTAAACGTTTCGGTCCAAGGAATTGTTAAGGTATAGGGTCAGGTAAATTATAAACTTATTTTACGAGGGTAACTAACGTGAGAGTAACTGAAGATGAAACCTTTTGCAATTCTTTTCGGTTAAGGATTTGATTTTGAGTACCGTTTATCACAATCTTGATGTATGTAATTAAGCGTGTCTCTCCCCCATTATAGTGAACGAATTACAAAAATACAGATTTAACGTTTGTCTTGGGATGCGGTCTGTCTGAAATGTGACTTGTTGGACAATTCTGACGAAGGAACAAAATTGATGTTGCATAGCGGCGAAAACAGTGATGAGACTCAGTAAAATTAAAAGCCCTGCCATTTAAGCACGACAGTTTTGCTTTTTTGTTCTCGATTTAAGTTTCGTAAAATACCGTGAAAAATTCCTTTCAGGGCATACTTTCTAAGAACCTGACACAAAAAAGTGCTGTTTGAATCATTGTAGAATCGCATTTTTAGCTTATGATACAACTTTTCTTTCCCTTATTTATTTTCTAATCCTTGCAGCAGTTAGACTACACTTAACGATCCGTAAAGAAATGTATTTTAATACTGTTTCAGATGGAAGTATTTTACCATTCAGTTCGAGACGTTTACAAACTTTGTTTTGCCCCAGGCGCACTTAATTGGAATTTGTAATTTTCTTTCTTGCGGTTTCGCCGAACAGATACAACAATTTTTAAAGGTTAAAATAAAATGAAATAATTGGCCAAATCAAAACGTTACATACAGTTGGAAATCCAGTTCTTGTAGTTTAACACATTATTGAGTTTCAGCATGATATAAACATTTTTAGCATTAGTGTTAAAATATTTTTGTAGTTTTTTAGGTTGCTAGGCAATTCTGATTTACTTACCAAAACGATTTGAAACGCTTTTTAAACAGGGGAATAACTCGCCGTTAAAGAGGTGTTAGAAGAATTTGAAAAATTGGTTAGAACTTAATGAAAAATTGCGTTTTGCTTTGCCGTAGTTAACAGTTATTTGAGAAATTGCTTCTTTTAAAAATAAAAGTTAAACAACAACAGAATCGGAAAATGAAACTTTAAGTTTTCTTCCAGAACCAATCTGGCAAGAAGAACTGTTAGCAGGTAGAAGGTTGCAGGTAGATTTTGAAATGACAGTGAATGAAGTTAGATAACACCTGCTCCCATATAGAATGATTTAAATTGGATTTTTAAATGCGTGACCAATCGACGAAGTGGGGAAGGAAAATGATAAAAAAAGAAAACAATGTGTTTCCTATTGCGAGGCTAATCATTGATAACTTTAACAATCATCGGCGCTGGATTAAATTCAAAAATTTTTAACTTTTATTTGATATATTTTGTTTTGAAAAATGCTTCGTAACATGACAATCGTTTGCCGCCGTATTCTGTAGGTAAAAAAAATAGAATATAACATCTTGTTTTATCACGACATCATTGGATATTCACTAACGTTATAATTAATTTGCCGTACTTTTACTTTCCGCCGGTTCTAGAAACAAAATCTCTGGTAACGTGCAATAATATCTGTTTTCGATTGACAAGTTGTACAAATTTATCTTAGCAAAATTTTGTCGCATTTAGAAGATATTTTGAAGCTAAGAGAAGAATCTTGGCGGAAAAAGATGATTTACCTAGTATACTGCTTTTTGTATTTATAACCAAGTGCGGAAGCAGTTTTGAATATCAATGTTTTGTTATTTTATGTCGACCGTTTACCATTTGAATGGACTGAACTGATACCGGTTGTAAAGGTAGATGCCTTCCTGCGTGGGTATCAATTTTTTTTAAAACAATCGCTGAAAACCCGAAAAATCCGGTTTTTTCATTCAAGTAGTTAACAGCCTTATAGGTAGATAAGTTTGAATTTTATTGGGGGAATTCTGCAAAATGAGTAATTCAAGATACTGACATAAATTCAAACAAAAGCTTGACACTCATAATTATAATTTGCACACTATTTTGCACATGAAAGGCCGCTCGTTAAAACAGACGATCTTTGAATGGTATCGTGATTGTGGCGATGAATGAGTATGGAACATTTAACGATTCCTTGCTAATTTTTCGAACAAGTCTAAATAGTAAGCAAGAATACCCACTTTTTCTGATAGCAGGGGGTGTCCTGTTGCTGTTCCAACAATCGGAATAGTTAAATACGAAGCCATAAAAGCTATAACCTGTGTTGTTCTCACACTCGTCGTGTGTGCCACTAAAGCAACCACTTGCTTCTTGAGAACCCTGTCACAAAAGATGTTTGCTATTCTCGAAAATGGAACTTCATCAAGATATATGACGTCGACATCCAGTTTTATACATTCAGTACTTGTTGGATAACAGTTGCTTGTAAAATTAGATACAAGGTGAAGAAGCCGTTGATTGCGTTCTGTATCCTTTTCATCGATAAATAGTCCAATATTTGCTCTAATTATTTTTGTGTCAGACCAAGGTAGTTTGCAGCACAGCAATAATAAACAAAGCAGATCAGAAAGTTTGACAAATCTTCTTTTAGTCATTGGAGTGAAAAGTGTGATATCCCTTGATTTGTGTTTGATGAATTCCTTGCAAGAGTTTGGTGGTAGTAATCTAAAACACACGAAGCTCTATACATGTGTTTTGAAGATTCTTCATACCCATCAGGGCTCCCGTCCAACTAAATTTGGATGTAAACAGAACTCTGAAAAAAGAATAAGTGCAGTATTGTAAATCGACTTGCCGTTCCTGTCTGTGTTTGTTGAGTTTAGTTGTCGGTCACTGCTTAACAATATTAGATGTTACTAGATCTTCGGAAGTCACATCTTGTTGCTGTGAGTAATTGTAATATCCAAATAACTTAATGAAAATTCAATAATACTAGCAACCTATACTTGTAAGTTTGATGTGCTACAAGCTTATAAATAAGAAACACTTCAAATGAAAATGAAATTTGGCGTATAACTTATTAACAAGCATAACAATTGGGTATGAAGAAGGTGTAAATCTACAATAATCCGGGTTTTTTTCAACGTCAAAAGGCCAACTGTATCAATCCCACTTACCAATTATCAAATACTATTAATAATTCTGCTAGCACTGCACAGCAACTTACGTAAACATGAGAAAAAAGCAATAAAAACATTTTCATTAAAAATGCATTAAATTAAAATAACGTCACCTACCCAAAAAATTATTTGAATGATTGAATATATCTTCACTATAGTATGTAAACTAGATAGAGTCAACAATTTGTATAAGGAATCGTTTGCTTTTCTTAAAAACGTTTCTTCATTTCCTGGCTTTTATTTCCTTTCTTTTTTATAACCGTTTTTAAAATAACGAGAAGTGCACAGGCTAAGGAAAGCTTAAGAAAGGACGTTTGTTTTGGTTACTACGCAAAATCATGGAAATAATTTTATCGCTTCATCTGTACATGTAGTCGATATTGTTGACGCTAAAATTTGGTGAGGTTTACAAGTAAAGTTTGTAATGACAAACTTCGTATCTCTTGTAATAAAGAAATAGTGTCTGCTGGTAGGCCGAAAGGGGGTGTTACTTAAACTAGTAACGAGCAACTGAGAAACTGGAAATATATAACGGTAAAAAATATGTTAAATAGGAGAACGGGGATATCGTGAACGATACAAGCGACATTGAAAGAAAAAGATACTCCTGGATAGAGTCACAGGTCGGTTTACAACAATAGCCAAAGCTTGTCTTAGTTTTGCGTGGTGCTCTAACTCACTCACATGTGCTACTTGCCTTCTTCGCTAACCTCTTAATCTAGTTTTTACAAGTTTTTGCGATTGGACAATCTGTTATTCTGTGTAAAATCACTTTACCCCGACGAAGGACTTTAGTCCGAAACGTCAGTTTAATTTCATCACTAACGGTGTCCAAGTTAAATAATCATCAAACCGTTATTCTGTGTAAATCAACAAATGTTGTCTTATAAATTTGCGTAATTTATATAATTACGAATGTATAAAATTACCGGAAATAACTCTTAAATACTATAAAAACCACAATTTCCAACGTTCTCCGCTATTTGATTCTTGGAGGAAGCAAATAGAAAGTTAACAAAAAGTTAAGTACATAAATTACAGGTGCCTGAACTTCCTTGGTCTTTAGGTCTTTCAGCCAGTGGGACAGGAGCGTGTCCCTCTCACACTCCTTTATGCACACTTGGAGAAATGCTTGCTACAAATCCCCCTATTCCGGACCTACACGTGCCACAGTTGGTTTTATAGGGGCGGTCTACTCTCTGAATATTGATTCAGGGAAAGAGACTTGTCATCTTAGCGGGCTGACACATAATACACAATGCCTATCTTATACATTTCCTTCGGCCGTAGTGCATATTACCGGCTTATGAAGATTGTAGAATTTCTCCCTTTCACTTCGTCACCAGTGGGCTCTACCATTCCTTTCTGTAGTTGGTCTTGGATGATTTTGTCATGTTGCTCCAAGTTTTTTCTTCTTGAGTTTGTGCACCGACCCATTCAATCTTCTTAGCCAGTTGTGCTTGTTGTTTGACAGGAATGGATGATTCGCACACCATGTTAGACCTGATTTATAATAACTTTCAGGATTTCTCACGAGCTGCTCATTAAACTGTTCATACAGAACGTCCTGGTTGCCTGGTGACGAGTATTTGAGGCCTAACACGTTCAGGCAACAAGATCGCTCACAATCACAGTTGGTGGTTTGTGTTTACAACATGTTCATGAGATCATTTATTTCTTGGCGACAGGATTGCCGATCCGAATTTCGTTAACTCAGCCACAGGCTGTCTGGGTTGTCCAGTCTTAGGCGTCTTTTCCGTTTTGAGTTTGGCATAATCGTTCACGTTAAGGATGATGTGGATTGCTAGCTGCTCTTTCTCGTCTTCGTCATTCATTTGTATGTCTTTCGAAAGAGAAAATCTGTTTATCATTTCATGATATTTCGGATTTTTCAAACTCAAAAGTTCACTACGATCAAATTTTGTTACTTTCGTTTGGAAATTAAACTTTCCCTCAACATCATCGATCTTAATGTCGTACTCGCTTATTGGTTTGTTGGTGGCCCCGAGCGTCATTTCTTTACATTTCAGTTCCTTTGCGGCTGGATATGGAGACGTTCTAAAAGTGCGGTTGATGTATAGCTACCAGTGTCCAAAAGAGTTCGAGATCTAATCCCTTAACCTCAGCAACCACTACCGAATATGTCATCCATCCCTTTCCCTTATCAGAACGTGTCACCAAATGTGGTTTCGGCTTTATCACAGATAGACGTATGGTGACCAGATGGTATACCAATCCTGAGTTGCATTCTTGAAATTTGTGAAATGGAGGGCTTGAGTGTTAGTTCTTTCTTACGATCGGCAATGTTGACTATTTTGCGTCACTCTGATTACTTCTGGTCAGACATGCACATTCCTTTGGACCCCTCCCCTCTTCTTACCGGGTGTTGAAATTTTTACCACGTTTCATATGCGAGTGTGACGGAAAATTTTCTTGGGGCCCTGTCAACCTGTGGTTGCAAAACTGGATTTCTTTCCATCCACTTCCTCAGAGCATCAACCAACTTGGGAAAGTTCCATGACTGCTAATCATCACCGGTACGGACAAGATACTCTCTAATTCCCTCAAGCTTTTCAAGCTTGGTAGCACTTACATAACCCATTCACGTCTCTCAGCTTTCCCAGAGTTTATAGCGGTTGAACGTTCGAAACGAAACGAGTTTTTTTTATGGAAGTTGAGAATTTCGGCGGGCTGGGGACCGTGAACGGTTGGCAAAGCTAATAAATTCTAGACATAAGCATTGACAATTTCAGAAGGTTTACCATACCTAGATTTTAGGATATTCCTTGCTCTTTCATAATCCTCGCTATTGAATGGCAATTCATTAATGCCTTTACTTTGGCTTCACAATTCCCTTTAAGTAAGCAAACTTGGTCACGGCATGAATATCTGCTTCGTGAATCTTTGCTTTATGCTAATTCCAAAATCGTGGCCAGTCTAGTGGGCGCCATTGAATTTCGTGATTAGCAGTTTGGGCGGCGTGGCGTTCAGTTCAGCACTTGCATTGGAATTCTGGATTTCTTCTTCTTTCCTTTTCTTTTCAGCAATGCAATCGCTTCCTCGATTTCAGTTATGGCGTCTTTTAATGGTTCCAGTGTATTCCGAATCTCGCTGGTCTACTCCTTTTCTTCTTCTGGCGTTTTTTTCAGCCAGCTTTACTTCTTCAACGTTTACTTTAGCTCGTTGATCTCTTCCAAAAGACCTCCCATACCTTTGAGTTGTTGTTCAAATCCACTAGGTTTATCTTTTGCGATAATAAAGGCCGTATAATCGTTAGTTTTAATAGCTTAATTTGGGTTTCCAGAGATTTGACAAGTTCCTCAGCCATTTTGAGTTAGTAGTCCTGATGAAGGTGGCACTTATGTTGTCATCAGACAAAGTGAGTTGAAATTTCAACTCATTTTACCTGACGAATTAGGCAACAGACTCAGTTGCCGAAAGCTTGTATTGTAAAATATTTTATCAAAGAACGTTTTTAAAATTCGTATACCATCTTTCTAAGTGTTTGAGGTATGACTATTCTATATCTCCACGAATAACAAGTTTTCCCACGCAACACAGTTCGTTCTTCACACACAGTTAATTTGGCATTTTGTACTGCGACCAGCCTCCCATCTGGTTATTATGCCGCACACAGAATCATCTCAGATTCTTTCAATTTGTCTCGGAACCAAAGCAGCTGGTGTACCTTTATGCACAACATATCGAACAAAGTCCTCAGTCTAAGAACTGGGAACCTTAGGGTTTGTCTGGTTAAGGCGAGACAGAGCATCTGCCATGTTTTCTTCCCTGGGAGGTAATCTACTCTGTAATGATGGCATTACCAACGAAGAACCCATTTCTCGATCCTCGCAAGTGGTTCAGACGATTTGGTGAAAATGTAGTGAAGTGGTTGGTGATCTGTCTCTAGCTCAAACTCAACCATACACATAAAATGTTAAATCTTTCATATGTCTATATAAGAACCAATGCTTCTTTCTCCGTCTGGACATATCGCGCTGTTCAACGTCTGAGGTTTCTTGAGGCATATCAAACTGCTGTCCACTGTCCATCCTGAAGTTGAAGTAACACTGCACCAAGACCGTCTGGTCCTGCATCAGCTACAATTCTGGTCTTGCATGCAGTCACTCCGAAAATAAGCTAGAACCTTAGCTGTGGAAATAAGCCGCTTCAGTTCCTAAAATGACTCTTGTTGTTCCTTTCCCCACACAAATGATTGTTCTCATGTCCGAAGAATGTTAACTTGGAAATTTTAAACTGGTATTTGTTACCATTCAGAGTCGGCCCACACAACCTCAAGAGCTGTAGAACTGCATGTAAATTTGTCATGCTCTTCAAGATCAGAAACATGAGCAATGAGATCATTCGAAAAATTTGCTACTTCATCACAACCTTGCATAACATCTGCCACTATCTTCTGGTATTTCTCAGGAGCAGAGGTAATTCTAAACATTAACATTTTATATTAGGGTAATCGTCTGTGGGTAATAAACGTTGTAATCTTGCGAGACTGTTCCTCTAGTTCAATCTGATGAAACCTCCACTTCAAACCTGACTTATTAGATACTGCAGACCTATTCAGATCATACACTATTTCTTCTTTTTCTGGAATGGGGTGTGTCTCTCGCATAATTGACTTGTTTGCCTTACACAAGTTCCTCAAACCAAACGTAAAACCTTTGGGGACTGGTCATTTGCTGTGGCCGGCCCCAGGGTATGGAACTCCCAACCAGCCGAGACCAAATCGTGCTCGTCAATAGACACTTTCAAGGCTAAACTTAAAACTCACTATTTTAAACTAGCTTTTTAATAAACAGTTGTCAGAAAAAATTGGTATATGCCCTGAGCGGGAATCGAACCCACGTCTTCCTATATTCTAGTCAGGAGTGCTAACCACTACACCATCAGGGACCACCACGCTGGCAACGTAGCAGTTTCATGATTAGATG
>JAOCPT020573678.1:0-10687 GCA_026546935.2 Palythoa grandiflora | reverse complement strand
CGGGGGGGAATAGGGGAAGAGATCAAAATTTAATCAATAAGTGTCCCAGAATGATTATTAAGTACATTATAGTGTGACCTGGGGCAGCCATTTGAGGCAGAATGGGAATTTACAGTAAAGTACTGTTTTATTTTTATGATGAATGTGTCCATTCTCATAAAAATAAGTTGTAAGATACAATTGTTTTTAATTTCAATAATCAACTTTTTCTTGTGGCCATTTGTTTGCAGGAGATTGGCGAACACAAAAGGCGAGATTAGGGTTGGGCCAAGCCATCAAGTAAGTCCTTTAAAAGCTTCGATCTCTTTAGCACTGAGTGCTAATATTTGAGTTTTTGTGTAGTTACAGAATCGATGAACATGTCTACTTGTCACAACAGTCAGTAACACAAGGAACAGTAAACTGTAACTCAAACATCAGTCATATGGGGGAGCCAAGGAATCTCATCTGTTTAACATTACTGGCCTGCGTAACTGGCGGTTTTGCGATGAGGAGGAAATATCAAAAGTTCTGGTTCAATGTTGGATGAGTGCAAGAGAAAAGACTGGGGAGAAGAACAACATATGGAACTTGAGGGGGGAGGGGGTCTTTTGTCTTCCCCTTCCCCCTCCCTCAAACCAATTATTTCCCATTCCCTAGTCTTTCCTCTTGAACTTGTCTGACTTGAATTTTTGATTGTTTCCTTCACATTGCAAGACCGCCAGCAACACAAGCTTAAACACTACAGAAACCAGAGATAAGCATTGGCAGCAATAATTATTAAGGAACCACTTAGGTTCAAATTAAGCATTTAGCTTTGAGCATGGTTGCTTTATGGCTGTATTATATTGATTTCAAATCATGCCTTTAAATACTGTTGCAGTATCTGCCAGATTTTGCATGCTTGCAAACCATGTAGGGATTGGGGGACAGAGTGACTTTAGTGTTGCAAAAATTACCCAGTCTTATGGTTAAATCATTTAATAGGAGTCATGCTTAGGATTTAGGAACTTCTTTCAAAGGATATTTTTTTGAAAACAATTGTGCTTAATTAATATACCATAAAGCACCTTTAAAAAATAATAAGAATATAAAAATAAAGCACCTTTACCTTAAAACCAAACATTAAAGTTATTCGTGTAGAGGAGGCTCAGATATTGTAGACTTAATCAGCAGAATAAAATGTACATTTTGCATTTAGATATTATTTAAAACTAGAAAGTCCTTTCATTTTAGAAAGTAAAGTGTTAACTAAGTTGTTTGTGGTTTGTTGCAGGCTAGTATTCCTGACTGCATTGCTCACAAAGTCCCAAAACCTCTACATTGCAATGGTTCATTTGAAGCAAAGGAATTGCTCAAGGAAAAACTGGTAAGCTAAGTTGAAAGGGTGAAACAAAGTTAAATATTAGAATAATACATATTTTTGTTTGTTGTTTAGTAGTATGAAATGAAAGAATGAATACACTTGTTCGAAAAATTAGTATAGTATATACCTCAAATGGGAATTGAACCACACTTATCATGTATGCTTTGTCGAAGGACTAGTGCTCGAAATGTCAGCTTTTCTATATTTGCACGGCAATGAAAATTTATTTATCACACTTTACCGTGAGTTTGTTTTCTTGAGCTACGAAGGACTAGTTCTCGAAATGTCAGCTTTTCTATATTTGCGCAGCAATGAAAATTTATTTATCACATTTTACTGTGAGTTTGTTTTCTTGAACTACTTGACATTTTCCCATGAATTATATTTAAAAATTAGATTATGAGCTTGAGATTTCTATCACATGATAGTTGATGAGGGCGAAGTCCAAATCAACTATCGCGCAATAGAAATCGAGAGCGAATAATCTAATTGTTTTAGTAGAAGTCGTTCAAAAAGGCTGTTGATTTTATTGAATACAAATAACAACACTTTGAAACCTCAAAGGATCGGCCGCCTTTTATTGACAATCACTACCCACTGTCTATCACCGAATAGATAGTGGGTAGGGTAGCCAATCAGAGAACAGCATTGGTAATAGAATGCTAGTAGATTTATACTAAAGATAGTTAGATGTCAAAAGCTACTGGACTAAACCTCTTGCGAACAAAATTGTGCTCCATGTTTAACGACAGTACAGTGATTGATGTTTGAGTTTTCATACTAGGAGATGCGTCTGAAGAAAGTACAAGATGCGGCAAGTGAAATTGGGGGTGATGTAAGAGTGGTTACCAGGCCACCCATCCAAAAGAAAAGGAAGTTCCCTGGGAACAATGGTAGGAATGTTCACTCATCAATTTTTCATGAACGGTGGAGCGTGTTGATTATTAATGCCAGTGAGACGTGTTTAGGTCTCCTGGACATACTCACAGCGTTATGTTTAAGGAAGAGGAGAGTTTGTATTCACTGATAATTGAAACGCAACTAATTTGCCTTTGTTTATAAACAAGGAATTTATAAAAAAAAGTACTTTTTTTCCAATTGATATTAAAAGGACTTTCATCCATTTACATTTCTGCATTTCATTACCTATATAAACCCTTCATATTCTCAGCTTTTTCAGATGCTCTGACGAAGGGCTTACGCTCGAAACGTCAGCTTTTACAAATTCCTTCGGCGATGATAATTCGTTTATCTACATTACTTCCAGTTGATATTAAAAAGGATTTAGAAAATATTTTAACACTGAAGTTCAACGCTAACAATGTCTTAAATCCATTAAGAAAGTCAGTTTAAAAAAGTTTTAAAAAACGAAGACGTTTCGGTGCAAACACAACGCCATTCTTAAGTCAAATGCTAAAATAACTGAATATGAACTATACAAGATAAAAGTGCTATGTTGAGATAAAATACGGTGATTTATATTTACATAGCACTTTTATCTTTTATAGTTCATATTCAGTTATTCTAGCTTTTGACTTGAGAATGGCGTTGTGTTTGCGCCGAAACGTCATCGTTTTTTAAAACTTTTTTAAAACTTTCTTAATGGATTTTAAGACATTTTTAGCGTTGAATTTTAGTGTTAAAATCTTTTTTCCATCAACAGAAATACCTGACTCCGCTTACCAGCTCTCTAGTAACGACGGATCAGCCCTTTCAAAGAAATCTCCAGGCCCTTCTGCTTCAGCGGAACATACCAATATCCAGGCTGTTGGACCTGATGGTGTTCCTCTTTGTCTGTACTGCCTTGGGCCAGTGACACATGCCAACCTTGGAACTGCATGGGAGGCAAGGTTCTGCTCATACAACTGCAAAGAAGAACATGAGGTATTATAATTCAGTGTTTTCTGAAAGGCAGAGGCAGGGGTGGCCGTATGGTTCATAACCCAAAGATTCTGTGTTCTGATCCAGTGCCCGCCGGTCACGCTGGGGTAAATAGCCTTCTGACCAGCCTTCCTGACAGTTTAAGATTTTAATCGTGGCATTGAGAAGCCCCTATAATATGTATTTATTTTTTATCCTCTTATTCTTCGTATGTCTAGTGCCTATAATGTCTTGCTCGGCGACTGCCGCATCAAAGCCAGTTAATCAAAAAGGGTACTAGCACGACCTGTTTTAATTCTGGGTGTCCCAGTTTCCTGACAGGCTTCGTATAGCCCTCATTCCTGGCATTATTTCCACAACTGGAAATTATTGGGTGTTTGAATAGGAATCTGAACGAAAAACATGATAAATATTTGACATTTTAAGTCATTCTTACCACATGAAAGTATGTTGTAACAATTGTAATTGAAGCTAAATAAACATCTAAACTTCGTATTGTTATAAAATGAGTGATTTCGCAGGTACCGGAGATAAGCGCCGGTTGCAATGGGCCTTTTTTGGGGGGTAGGTAAAATGATTTAGTATGACTGTTCAATAGAAAATCAGTAAGGCAAGTAGTTTTGTTTTGGACAATTCAATTTTTTGACTTGGTACGTAATTTATGGTGAATCGATAGTTTTTCATTACCTTATAATGTTTCATGCATAAAGAAATGTTTTCCTAACAACCGGCTTGCAAGTAATATCTACATTAGTAAGAACAGATACGTGTCATGCACTATTACCATTTTAAATCACCCTTTCTTTTGCCCTTGGCTTCGGCGGAGTTTGACTTTGAGTGGTACTACGATGTACATATCATTGGCATCGTGGGCATTGGGCCTTTTGCTTCTTATTAAAGAGGTGAATTTGCTGACAAACGCTGCCTCGGAACTTTCCTTTAAGTGAGGAAAATCTTTATTTACTTCAAATATGTTTGTGCTAGCTAAGCTTGAATAAAGACAAACTTCCTCACGGCAGATTTACTGCAAAAGACAAGTGTTGTCGTTCCCTTTCACCGGAAGCAGTCCCAGACCTCGCTCGAAAAGGGCGGTTTGACGGGTAGAATCGGGTCACTACCGAGTCAACTTTGGCGGAAAAGGTCACACAAATGTTTAACATGCGGCTGAGCTAGGGTAAAATTCAAACGTCTCCCAACATTTTCGGAGAGTCTTATTTCAAAAATTTATTTCAGGTTCGTGTGAGCGGCAGTGGTGTTCGCCGTAAGCTGTATGAAGAGGAGCAAGGCATTTGTCAGATATGTGGTGTCGATGCGCATGCGCAGTACCAGAGCATTAAGTCACTTCCGGTGAAAGACAGATGCACTTTCCTGGCAAAGAGCTCATACGCGAGTCTTCCTGCGCGGGTGTTGAATAAAATGATTACCGATCCAAAAGAAGGAATGGTAAGTGGATGTGAATTGTTTACTCGATACTAGAGTTCGTTTTCTTGAGCAACAATGGCCACTTGTAAGCTAAAAATGGGGAGTCGAGGAGCAAACAAGTTAAAACAACTCCCTTTTTTATACTACTTATGGTTAAAGTACAGAGTTTGCAAAACTATCGATACTAGAGTTCGTTTTCTTGAGCAACAATGGCCACTTGTAAGCAAAAAATGGGGAGTCGAGGAGCAAACAAGTTAAAACAACTCCCTTTTTTATACTACTTATGGTTAAAGTACACAGTTTGCAAAACTTTAAAAAGTATATCGTATGTTCAGATCGTCCTGGTTAGTGTAGTCCTGAGAAGGACTGTTGTCGATGTTGGTGACTGACATTTCGTCAATTTGTGCGGAAGTCATCTTCAGAGTCAAGTGAGGAATTAAAAACATAACACAAACAGCGGTGATAAACATTTTAAAAACATGCATTGTATGAACTTAACGTTTCGTATGCTAGTCAACATACATTTTCAAAATTGTACATTTTCAAAAGTGTTTGTTGCATTTCCAGAAAGCATTTTTAATTTTAGTCGACTAAAACTAAACTTAGCGATACAACATAAAACATAAAAAGATTCACTGTGAAGACTGCACAGCAAACAATGATGGTATTTCGCCTCGAAATTCAGCCTTATAATACATGTGTGTCGCAAGGCGTTTTGTTTCCAATACCTTGCTTTTTTGTTTTTTCTTCAATAAAAACCGCTAACAGAATTTAAAACAATCTTAAGAACAAAGTGAGTCTGAAGACGCCAAAAACATAAGAAAAATGAGCCTCGGCAGAAATAACTGGTTCTTATATAAAAAAAAGTTTGTATATATCTCAAGACTACATAGACGTATCGCGACGCTAAATAGGTAGAACATATTAGAAATTCTATAACTGAAATAAAGGAAGAAGAAGAGTAGGGCCAGGCAAAGGGAAAGTTTATCATCCTCATTTGAAAAGATAAAAAAAGAACAAAGCTATTTCAAATGTAATAGATACGTTAATTGTTTAGCGTAAGAATAAAAGTTTGCTTCAAACCAAAAATTTGCAACATAATAGACGTATAGACGTAAATATATAACCAATTCAATGTTCAAACACATTTAAGATGTTCTCTAGAACAAAACTATTTTTGTAAACTCTTTTCTGAATTCCTGACTAAATATCAAGCACAATATAGGGTTATTAACACTATTTAAGAACATTGCAAAAACAATGTAATTGAAAACGTTTCGATAAACCGTTTGTTCAATATTGATAAACATTCTTACAATTTTGTAAAGAAGAAATGGAAGCCAGCAGAGATAAAAACCAATCACGACTGAGCACAGCATTTTTGTAATCATCGCCTGCCTCACTCCATAAGCAGAATTTCCCCTTTGAGACGTGGGAGCGATTGCAGCGTTTTGATGGCGGATTTTTTGGTAGATCTTTACGTAAAAGGTCATAACGAGTACTGTAACAACAACTGGGTAGGCAAGGGGCGCGAGTGTTTTTATTTTCCAGTGTTGATCCTCTTCAGCGACGGGGGATTGTCCGTAACAGGACATAGGATAAACATACAAAGTTTGGGCACTGTCACTTTTAGCAAAATACAAGACTACTGTCATAAAACCCTGCGCAATCCAATTTCCAACAACCAATACTGTACAACCTGTTTTGGAGAAGATTTTTGAATAGAAATCAGGTCGCACCACACGGACATATCTGTTAGTCGCTATGAGCATCATGATCATTAGTGAAGCTCTTAATAAAAAGGATGTGAAATAAGAATTGAACTCGCAGCCTGCCTCTCCTGTAATCCAACTTGTAGTTATGATCGAGACGGTATTGACAGGCATGATCAGAAGAGCCACCAATAAATCTGCAATAGCCAGCGAGAGTACGAAATAGTTCGTAACGGTTCGAAGTGGTGGGTTTCTGTAAAGTCCCAAACAAACCAGCGAGTTGCCGACAAATGCACAAATTGTCAGTATGGCGCTGATAGTGGTCTGTACAGCAACCGAGTAGGGATTTTTCACTGCCAGCATTGAATTAGTTAATGTCACATTGAAAATGAACACTAAGTCCGCGGCGTTCATTTTGTCGATTCAGCTTTAGACTTGAATGTAGTGCGTTCGTTTTGGTGTTCTGCCGAGTGTAAAAATGTTTCGACGACAATACTGCAAAGCGGCCAGACAACTATTCCGCCTTTTATAGTTGTTTTTATAGTTTTAAAGTGAACAAGGTGAATCTATTTTAAACATTGTCGTTCAGACAAACATTTTCCTGTTTGAGCTTCTTCGTAAATGATGAGGCTTATAGATAAAAAGCTATATAATTGAAATTGTAGTTTAAGTTGTAGTTATGTGATGAAAACACCCTCTATAATCATTGTTACGTAAATCAGTTCAGCAACGATCCAAAAATTTTGAACGCACCTGTTTGTGTCACCATCGCCCACGCTCAACACTCAAGTTTCAAAATCATTTCAACATTAAATTCCTAATCTGATTGGTCTTTCATTGTATTGCTTCTGTTATTATAGTAATTACAATTTCCTAAAATCTAAGTGGCTCATTCTGAACCCTTTCACAGAAACAGTTTGATAAATTTAAGTTTAACACCATAGGAAAAAAAACTGACGTTTCGGAGTGAAGTCCTTCGTCGGTCATTGAAAACTATCCGATAGCAAAACTCTATTATCGGCTACCTGTTATCGGGAAAGTTGAATGAGCCAATGACAATCTGGGCTTCAAGATTTCTGACCAATAAGCAATTGAACAATCACTCTTTTGTGTTTCAGGTTTTGGTTGTTTGTTATTAGAAACAAAAAAAAATATAATTTCTTCGTTAGCGATTGAGAAATAACGTTGTAAATAGACGCATAAAATAATAAAATCGGTTAATCTTTCTGCAAAGATTTTATCTTTCAGTTAAGATTACTTATTTTTATAATATAGAAATTAAAAAACGACTCGCACTTCTTGAGTGAACTAAAATTTCACAAGTGTTTCCATTGTTTTTTATTATTACTTGTGATTAAAAGAAATTGAGTTCGCACCTGACACTCATTTAATTCTATTTTGTTATTCACGCGTAGTAATAACAGAGCGATTTGGTCTCCACTCAGTCCTATTACCATGCATTACTAGATTTCTTATTTTTGTAATATAGAAATTAAAAAACGAGCGCGCGCAAGTTGTGCTGTTGAGTATTTCTCGCACGTTTTGAGTGAACTGAAATATTCACAAGTGTTTCTATTACTGAACACATCAAGAAAGCGAGTTTTATATGTCTTTTATATATTAAGCCAATCAAACATGAATGAAAACTAATTTGTTAACATATTTAACGACTCTCAGAGAGTTCTGTCGAGTTGCTTTAGCTTTACGGTCCTTCCTTCCATTAAACCCGCTGTAAAATCAAAACCGTGAATGAAAGTTTTGCTCTTCTAATTTTGGATACAGTTTTATCACGTTTTCACAAGAGTAAAAGAGTAAAAAAATTGCAACGTTAGTCCAAATAAAATAAATTTCCGGTTTCTAATCAAAATTTTTCTAAAAAGTAAATGAGGAATGACATCGTTTTACTGGATTTGACAAAATTTTTATACCCGGAATGTATTTCGCAGAACAACAAAAAACATTGTAAAAAACAAAAGCTATGGTCGCACATAAAGTGACCTCCATTTGCAATGAGTGAGCTCGCAATGCATGACGGACCATTCTGAAAAAGTGCACCGTTGATCTATCTCTACTGGAAAAGATTTCTTCAAATCGATGTTAAAAATTACAATTTTCTCTTAGCTTTTTTATCATTTAAAAAAAAAATGCGAGCGCTGACGAGAAATTTATTTATTTTTATTTGGCTTAAAATAGTTTCCGCAAATAACACCATGTCGAGGAGAAAGCATATTCGTTTACTGTGACAATCAACTTTTTAGTTTGTGACAAATTTGTTTTGAAAAATCTGTGTCATTAAGCCTATACTATTCTTTATTGAAGTAAAGAGGGAAATACACGCTCTTTTTATAAGAACAACTTGATAAGAACAAAGAACAACGTTTGTTAGCAGCCACTTTTGATCAGTTTGAATTAAGAAAAAAAAGACACATTTTTAAACAAAATCAAAGTGGCAAAGAGTTTATCTTCACTGGAAAGTGCGGCTTGTTCAAATGTCAGTTGCCTAGAAACGTGTCTAGCAGGCGATTTGATTGAAAATATATTTGGGCAGTTTGTTATAACAAATTTGTTTTGTTTTTAAATTGTTGCTAATTATTGAACAGCTGTTTCGATGACAAACCTCACAAATGAATATGAGTTTCTCTGAAAAAGTTCACAAATGTGATAATTATGTGATTGGTTGAAAAAATCACGCGACTGTCTCATGACCGGAAACAATTGACAAGGCAGACTTGCCAGCGGGAAGTCCCATTACGTTATAAACGTTATAAACTGTTTGTTTTTCTAAGAATTAAAGAATTCCTGTTTTTCCAATAATGTCATGTTGTGTTAATTTTCTCCTCTTTTTCCGAAAATGTCACGCTGTGTTAATTCTCTCCTGTTTTTCCGAGATTATCTCTTTGTATGTTTATTTTTTCAGTTTTGATTATTTGAATATCAAACGCACATTCGTAATTAATTAATTAATTAATAAATATACAATTCATCAAAATAAATTCACAAAATGTTACCATTAGAAGATCGGTTGCCTTACAGTTACAGTATCGTACGAGATCAGTTTAATATTTAACAAATAAAGAAGCCTATCAGTACTGCGATAAAACACGAAGGAAATTTCAGATGACGAGGGAAATGTACAAAACACAAACCGTATCCGAGTATTTTTTTAATTTTCTAGATCTTCAATGCTCTCAAATGTTCCGAATGATTTATGACAGCGTAATACATGGCTCAGGCTTCTTCATTTGCCTTTTGACTTTTGTAATGTAAATTCTACACGTTCTGAGTAGAAAAAACAAAGTTACAGAGCGACAAACTTCTCGTCTGTTTTGGCGTCTTCTTCTTTATTTGTCAAGTTAATCTCGTCTACAAAACTTTCTCCTGCTTCGCAGGGAACTAAACCACAAATTTCGTCATCGAAAATGTTTTTCGCCATCACTAAGAAAAATGTTGACCAGAGATAATGTAGCGAAAAACAACAAAACACGATTTTACTATGTTTTATAGTTTGATAAAACATGGGTTTTTGACCAATCAGAACGCGCGTGGGGTCCCATTTATATTATAAAAAAACTATAAAATACGATGTCTTACGACTACCGCATGAATATTCAACTTTAACTTTTATAGATAAGAACAATTGAATTTACATACGCTCTTGTATGCAACTGTTTTTTATTTAACATTTTATTCGCTTTCCCTGAAGAAGGTTGGTGTTTCAACCTAAACGTCGGGAAATTTTAAACGTGTTTTTTAAATATTGACCAGAGTAACTTATGTTTTTTAAACTATTTCATCCAAAATACATATATTTTTCCATAAAATGACATCATAAAATGATAGTTGTGATGTATTACATTCTACAAGGCAATAGACCATTTTACATTTCCTGAAAGGTAACCAAGCTTCTCTTAGCCGGCGGAGCCTTCGCGAGCTAAGACAAGCGATGGGCTCTGGGGACGAGAATGGGACTGACACTCAGTCCCAGCCACACCGCGGTAAAACGTCATGCGCCTGCACACTAGAAAAAATTTCCGTGTGAACGCGCGCCAGTGATTTCCCGCCTAAACTATATATGGAGTCCGCATTTGCGGACAAAAGCTCAAAGCACTAGTTGGTTTTTTTCGAAAGCTAAGAAAACTAGTTCAAAGCTAAGGTTTATACTTTTACAACTTAAAGAGTATTAATTTTTAAACAAGTTTTGAGTTTCCAAAGTTTTATTTTCGTTTCCTAAAAAAGTTCTCGCTACTTTACGACCCAAAATGTGGGAGCGACACAAGGTCGCTTTTGTGTGGTGTACTAGTTTAATTCCACTGACTGCGTTCGATTC
>JAOCPT020573599.1:0-10690 GCA_026546935.2 Palythoa grandiflora | reverse complement strand
GCGCATGTATTAAAATTTACTTTTTTCAGACCCCCTGGACGTTATAAGGAACCCCCCGTTAATTAAAATTTTTCATTTCCAGCTTCCAACCTTTTTTGTGTGTACTGTTCTTTTACAAAATCAAAACGTGGGTTAATGAGGTATATGCGTTTTCTCAGACCTGCAATAGTTGTGTTGCAATCATGCCTATGTGGTAATTGTACAGTGAACAAACTTTTAAGATTTTCAATTTTCAACTTCCCAGAACAGTACCAAAAATACAGACTTTTTTCTTTAGTTTTTAATAAAGAAAAACGTCCGTAAAACAAAAAGTCTACAATCGCAGAAACATCAGTCATTGCAAGAACTTGGTGATAGTTGCCAGTGATTTATGTCCGTCTTTCTGCTGGCCAAATTGCGACCTTTTGATTAGAGCAAATTTTGCTATTCCATTTTTTTGGTAATCACGCCTGAGTGGAATTCTGGTATGAGTATCAAAACTGGTATAGCAACCGTAAAGGCCCATGGAGGTTTGCCATCTCAATTACATAATGCTCTTCTATATGTATTGAACAAAAAATGTAATAAAATATATAAAAAAAGAATCTCAATTACATAATTTTCTATAAGTGTCAAGCCACCTAAACCTTCTGGCAAATTACGGCAGCCGTAGGATATTTTAGACATAAAATCTTGTCAAAATTTCCTTAGTAGACGCTGGAGACATCCACAGAATGGCCAGAGAGACAACTTTATTTATGATCCAATATTTTTTGATACATAATTTTTGGCATCCCAATTAGCATGAATTCACCTCTCACTTCTGGTTACTTTTAGAAGATTGCCTCTATTCCTACCATTCTAGCTTGATGATGCCAGTCTAGGAGTTTCTGCAGTGGAAAATAGCTCAAAGCACAGTATACGTACCAGACAATTGCTTTTGTGTCGTTCAGCTAAACAAATTGGGCAATTAGTGTCGTCACAAAAAAGCTTAATATAACCCTTATTAAAATCAAAGTGGTCACCATTTTGAATGACAAAAGTCGATTGACTTTTTACTGTTTTATGAACTGTAAAAAATATTAATCGACTCCGTCACAAAAGAGTTAAGTGTTTTCCACTTTTTCTGTTTGTGCAAGTTAGATTGGGGCTGCTGTTGGACGTGCTATGTCTGTGTGTAACGTTGTTCAGATATGGTAATAAAGAAACTAAGAAAACAAGCTCTGAAATCCTGCGACCAAAGACTAACGTGGGTGATGTTAAAGCCAAGCTAGAAGACATGATGCTTGGGGGGAAAGGGGCAGCAAGGGAGATGATGCAGAGACACAGCAGGAATGTTGCTACTATGGGATTTGGTGCGTTCCTTAGTAACTTGTTTCCTTCTCACTTACCTTGCTCTTTTTACTGCAGGGTTTTTTTGGATTATTAAATTGCTGCTGCTGTTCTTGTTTTTTGCCCAGATCGCAGTCAGTTACCGTCGGGAGAGCCTAGGTTACGGTGGAGAAAAGATCAAACACAGTACAGACAACAGACAGAACAGCGCGACAGGTGAGTGCCCTACAGGGCTCAGAACTAAGCATTTTTAAATGGTTTTACAGGAACAAATAAAACGAACAAGTTGTTTGCCCCGGCAACTCGTTACTAGCCCCCAACTTAAGGTTGTAACATTTGTGGACTTTTATTACATAAAATCTTATTACTTTAGTTTATGGGGCCATCAATGATTTGTAGAATTAAGAAAACAGTTTCCCTCAGACTGCGAGTATGTGGCATTAGTTTGCACTTGACAGTTCAACTGTGATTAGATTTTCAATAAACTCAATTTGAAATATTTTAAATATTTTTCCCTTCAAAACGTGTCCCAGTATTGTGTATAACACGTGTAAATACTGTGTAGTTAGTTATTATCCAGTCTTGCCTATATCTGTAGTTTACCTTAACATCTAATGTTTTGTTGCATTTGTTTGAAGATTGTTACCAAAAGTTGCTTTTTCATTTTTGTCAGACAAGTTTGGTTGATAAAGCACTTCTTTTTAAAAAGTCGGAACTTGGAAAGTAAGATGCTGTTTGTATAATCATAGTCATTCTTTATATTCACACAAAACTATATCTGTAACCCACACACTTCTCCTTCCAGTTGCCTCAGTACCTCAGCTGGTGCAGTTGCGATCTAGAAACCTGAAGGTCTTAGTTTAAAGCCCGTTTTTTTCACTGACTTAAAACAGGCGTTGGTTTCATGTTATTTGTGTATATGCCTGACGATAATTAATATAGCAATTGTAGTTCTTCAAGCTTGTTCTGCTCAGATTATAGAAACCTAGAGGTACAGTAAAATAAGATTAAGAAGTTTTATATATCCAAAGTATGAGACCCTTACACCCTTACAGGTCACGCCCTGAGGCAGAGGTGAATGCACGCATTGAAGGTGCATTGGTTGCTGAGGTTAACATGATTGTGCTGGACACACTGGAACTTATTGTCAGTGTAAGTGTGCCTCTGTAGTAGAAAAATGTTGCATTTGTTAGCTGTTTATCTCTCATTTAGTATGCTGAACCTTAATCCTGTGAAGTACTTAGTGTGTTGGGCTGGAATGGCGGTTTAAGTTTGTGCCCACCAATAAATTTTGTATAATTTCTTGGCAAAATGCGTTTTTAGTAATTGTCCCATCAGTGTACATGTTTCGGCAGGGCCCAGTGCAATCGTCACGATGATATTTTATGATATTTGAAAGGATTAAATACAGATTGCTGATAATAGAATAAATGCCGATCTTAGAATGTTACAATAGTAAAGAATAGGAAAATATAAAGATAATAGATATTGAAATCAAGAAATTAGTGGCTGACATGGCAATTGTTCCTGCCAAAACATGCGAAGATGAAGAGTGTCGTAATTTTGTTCAAGTTTTTGCTACACTTGCTGCTAGTTAGACCTTTTGGTAATTTAAATCTTATATCTAAAATAACATTTTAGGATGACCATTTCTACTCACTCGTTTTATTAAGGATTTCGTTGAAAGTTATACTGAAGCATAGAATTTTGTTCATTTCTTTATAGACTGTTTCAGTATCAGACACCCTTCGTGTGATTCTCAGTGGAGTGTTGCGAGTATTGCTGTTGTGTTTGAACTGCAACCAGAGTGAAGCTGCCCTTCAGAATCTGTTCGCCACACAGCGTTCAATAGTTTACAAGGTAAGATCTTGTTCTCAGCAGAACAGCTTCACCTTTGTGTAGCATTTTATGAAATGCCATGCAGGGGTTTCAAATAAAGCGTCGCACGTTACACGCGACATTAAATACGGTAGGGTCGTTTCTGAATTTAATTTTAACCACAACTTGTTAAGACGGTAATGGTTGTTGTCTTCATATTTTTACTTGCCTTACAGAAAGTTCAATTATTGACGATCGTAAGCACCTATAATACAATTTATACGAAGCTTGTAGTGATTAGATACTGCCTATTAATTACTATCTAGAATAAAACTCAATCAGTTAATAGAAGAAAACTGATTTGATAAATCGTAATGGTTTGACCCATGCCAGGTCATCTCCTTCTCCCCTTTAGACTCAATCGTTTTAGGTTAGTGTCTTTGTACACGAGAAATTTTGTAAACTGTGAGTGACAAAACTTCAAAGACGAAGTCAAAGCACGAGTATCACAAGACACTCATTGCCTACTTTTCATTTTCCAACTCCTACTTCAAATCTTTTTGAAACCCCCGAATTCAACAGTTTAAGTTCTAGATTTTAGGAAACAGCGGCTGGTCTGAATTACATTTCTCATTTACACTTGTTTTTGTTTTAGTTTCCAGAACTGCTATTCGAGGAAGACACTGAACTATGTGCAGACTTATGCTCCCGACTTCTCAACCACTGCAGCTCATCGGTCAGCAGTGTCCGTGCACACGCCAGCGCTTCTTTGTACCTTTTAATGAGACAGAACTACGAGATTGGAAATGTAAGAGACAATGGCATTAACTGAAGTTAAAAGGGGTTTTGCTTTCCTAGATTTAATTGTTTTAAAGTACTCTAAAGAAACCCAAAGCATGAGCACTGAGATTGTACAATGAAAGAATGTGGTACTTTGTATTAAACTGCGAAATGTTGGGTTCCACAAGCAACAAGAACAACATGAAAGCATTTATGTATTATGAGCCAAGGAAATTCAGTGCCATTGTCAAGATGGACCGTATTGAAACAAACAATTGGTCCACAAGCTTCCGCGCAGTTTGGCATTTTCTCATGTCCTATGTCTCACAATAACATAATTAGTGGGTCATAAGGAAATTATGATCCCGTTGCTCAAAATGGTATCATAATCCAGGATAGCAATTGGCTCAAAATACTTCTTTGCACCTTATTTTCAGCCTGTTCTTATTCTTGTAATACCTTCGGAATCACAAATTATAGAATATTAGCAGGTCTTTTTTACAAATACTGAGTTTTTCAATGAAGGACTTTTAGGACACAGTTTCAAGTAGTTAGCTTAAATGGCTTCATTAGCCTTAGGAGCCAAATCTCGTTCTCAAGTCTTGTTTTATTTTTATTTCTTTCTGATCTCTTTACCAATAAAGCATGGACACCTTTAGAGTGAGACTGTTTGGTAAATACTTGCTGTGAACAATGGACTCTGAGTTCATGAAAAAAACAGTTTCTAGCCCTGGTTAAGTTTATCGTCAAGAAGGATTGTGCTTATAGAACAGGGAATTAGCAGGACATATACCCGGCGTTCCGAGAAAAAGAAGCTTGTGACAACAAGAATAGTTCAGTCTTTCACAGTATTTATCCAAGTTGAAAAACGTACTGATCATTTATAGAACAGAGTATTTTATGTTATATTGGGCGAATAGAATACTGATCATCATGATCTCTCATGCCTTTTATTTTTTGAAAACAGAACTTTGCACGAGTGAAGATGCAAGTTACCATGTCATTATCAAGACTTGTTGGTACCTCTCATGTAAGTGCTTTAGTGCTTAATTTGATGATATTTGTAGACTATGTTTCCTTTTAACTTTGTGTAGTAAGATAATATTATTTTCACCGTGTGTCACAGGCGTTCAGTGAGGATCATTTGAGGCGCTCTTTAAAAACGATCATAACGTATGCAGAGTCTGACCATGAACTGAGGACTACAAACTTCCCCGAACAGGTAAGTTCCCAAGCCAGGAGGCAGTGTATTTTCTACATAAGATCAATGTTGTTTTGTAGTCTGCTAAAATGCCAAAATGTATCCTTCTTGCACCTGTCTTTTGTGTTGGTCATTTCCCCCAGGTATTTTGTAAATCATGCCGAACATTCTGTTTTTCATTCTTTTTCTCTTCCTAAACTAAGTAGTTGTCAGACAACTTTGTATTGTCTCAAAGACTAAAATAAATATGCCATTATTTGATTGGTCAGTTGGAGTGTGGTGTGTTCACTTTAGTTACACACAATATTTTGAGGAAATGCTCGACACAATGAATAGCAAAGAAGAGGTTAACTGTTGCGTGAGTGAAAAACGAACTGAGGTGTGTACTTTTAGCTCTTGTTGTTTCAGGCGCTGTCCACAGTTATCCGATATATTTTTGAAAATGGAGATTTTTTTTCTCCGCTTTCCAAAATATATGCGTCCACATGTAGCGTTTTCAAATCGTATTCGCTCGTCCACACAAATACCTACAGCCAGGTAAATACGCTAGCTCTCTCTATAGAGCATGCGCTGTGACCAATAAAGCATAGTGCGGGAAGGACTGGATCTTAAGTATGATGTCATCGTATTCGAAAACCTCCGTTTCGCCTGTCCACACAAATACGATAAATCAAAAATCTCCACTCTGGGGAACGATTTAGAAAACTTTTGTTTTCAGTGATCGAAAACGTCATATACGTGTGGATGGAAGGATAAAGCAGAGAAAAAATCTTCGTTTTCGAAAATATCTGGATACGTGTGGACGGGGCCTCAGAGTCCGATTTATGTAACACAATTAATGTAAGGCTTTTTCTGTAGGTCCGTGAACTGGTTTTTAATCTCCACATGATCCTCTCTGACACTGTTAAAATGAAGGAGTTCCAAGAAGTAAGAGTTATTTACGTCACATATATGTATTCATAACCAAATAAAAATGTAGAAAGTGCATGAAGAACATCCAATGCTTCGATGCATATACCTGTCGTATCAAATTTACTTTTTTAAAAATTATAATAAAAACAGCAATAATAATAACAATAGCAAATTTTGTAAGCCTTTCGGTAGTCCAAGTGGTAGCAGAGTGCTTTTTTTATGAATACAACATTGAGTAAAATATATTCAGGGGGATAATATGGATAAGGCCGATGATCGCCTTGTGCCTGAAAAATCGGTGCATCAATTTTAAACATTTAAATGTATTAAAGATTTTAGCAATTTTTATCCATCTTATCCCTCTAACTCTAATAGAAATACTAAAACGTTCTGGGAACATCCTCAATGCTCGATGCTTTTACATTATTAAAAAAGTTCATAGTGCACCTTTTTCCTTCTCCCTCTATTAGTGCTCCGTTTTGTTTGTGTAGGAAATCATATTAGGAAATCATATGATTTCGAGTACAATTTGGAAAAAATTTGTGGGTTTTCAAAAAGTTCAAAATAGCACGAGCCCGATAGGGTGAGTGCTGTTTGAGCTTTCTGAGAAACCATGAGTTCAAATTTTCTCAAAATCAGTGCACGAGGAAATCATGTGATTTTCATTTAAAAGTACACATAAAAAAGCCCATCTCACTGTTCAAACCGAATCGCAATCATACTAACAGAAAATTTTCGCAGTAACAAAAATAACAATTCACTGGACAAAATTTACAAATTTTCTAGACGGTAAAGTTTTCTGTTCAAAAACAAATAACCAAAAATAGTTATACCGGGGTTACATGTTCATGGCTTGTAAGCGTAGATGCCGGTTGACATTTCCAATTTGAAATGAAGAAAATATGTGGCTGTTCTGTTGAGAAATGGCGGTATTAACGGATGCAACTAACAGCTGTGGTAGTGAAGGACCTATTTTATTACTCAGTGGCTTATCTAAAGTTGACTGGAGCTTGTCATCATTAATGATAACTTTGGCGGCTCGTCTCGTTGCGGTGACCAGAAATTTCCATGAATTCATAATTTGGAGACCAGACTTTGACCACAGGGTAATTTTGAATGAAAGAAGACTTTGATTGGAAAAGCTATATATACACCTACGGCCCAACGTGGTGGCTTTTTTGTTTGTTTTACTTGCGATGTTTCGATAGTATAGTTTGCAGTTGTTCAGTTTGAATTTCTGTAAATAGTCTCTCATGGTACTTTACTTATCATCGAATTTTAAGTGTAGCTATGATTCCTCTTTTTCTTTGCTCTCTCGCTGCTGACCTAGCTACATTTTCTGAGCCTCCCTCTTTCACCATTGGATTAACATACCGAATTGCTTCGAGTTTTGTTCCTATATTTGGAGACCACAAATGTTTTTTTCGCTTCCTAGCTGTGGTTTACCGCCACAATAAACCACAATTATTTGACCAATCACAGCGCGCGTACTATTTTGGTTATTTTATAATAAGAGATGATCAGGGAAAACCCCAGTAATCTTAACTTTGATTTTTGTTGCATTTCAGGATCCGGAAATGCTTGTAGATCTGATGTACAGGATTGCAAAAGGGTAAGGCGCTGGCATAGAAAGTATAACATAAAATATTAATTTGTCGGCGGTTATAACCTGTTGGTTTAATATGTTAATTCAGTTTTATAAACAGTTGATGTTTTGTGTAATAATCGAATTGTTAAAACATAAAACTGCGTACAGAAAAGCGTCCAGTAGTTATTGAGGTGTTATCTAGTAAAACATTCTACCCAAACTGAACCTGTCGTTGTAAGAAAACTGTGCATTGTTTTTAGTTAAATAATTGAATATGAATATGTAACTCACCCCACATCCAGATACCAAAACTCTCCAGACCTGAGGCTCACATGGCTGCAGAACATGGCTGAGAAACACAATGAGGTAAGTTCTGTTCGATTGCTTGTTGGACTTTTGCCCACCCTTACCAAACTGCCCTTGTGTCGTTACATCAGCACAGTGTGAGTCATCCTAACAAAGATTGGCTCACCCTAGTAAATTTTGAGTATCCTAACTATTATGTATAAGTTACCCAAGTATAATGTGAACCATCCAAACAAAAATTAGGTCACTTTAATATTTTAGACGCCTAACATAGTATGGCAGGGTTACCAACGCCCCTTGAAAATCCTGGAAAGTCTTGGAATTGAGGAAATAAAATTCCAGGCCCTGGAAAGTCCTTGAATTTGGGCCATGGTCATTGAAAATCCTAGAATGATAAAAAAATATCTTTCTTAAATTCCAAAAATAATAAAAATAACTTTGTTAAAATGTTTTTGATGTGACAACGTTCTAAAACAACAATTACAACTCCTGAAGGCTTGATTTTTGTCCAGAAACAAATCTTTTGCAGCTTTTTAATATAGTATGTATATTGTTGAACTCATTTTTGAAAAAAATGTGTAAATCATTCAAGTTTTATTTGATAGAGAAGGTCCTGGATTTGCTTGAAAATATCCTGGAAAAGTCCTTGAATTTCACATCCAATAAATAGTGGCAACCATGGTATGGGTCACTTTAGCGTAGTGTAAGCTGCCCTAAGAAGTGTGGGTCACTCTAGCACAGTGTAAGCCTTCCCATAAAAGTATGGGTTAGCTTAGTACAGGGTGGCATATTATAAAGCAGTGTGGGCTACTGTTATACTTTGGAAGATATCTGCTGCCAAGAGCAAAAATAACAGATAGTGCAGCAGACCTGCACTTTTTAATTGGAGTTGAAAATTTAGAACGTACTTACATGTGAACAAAACACTGTTTCAAGACAGCAATAGCGGAACATTTCCACATCACGTACATAAACAAATTGTAAGTATTGCTAGACGGATACTATGACAAAGGGCGGGAAAAGCATGGCTGGAAATCTGTGAGAATACAGAAAACTGTAATACAGAAATCTGTGAGAAAACGAAGTAACAAAGAATTGGAAAATGAGAGACAGAGAATGCTAACAAAAACATAGAACAACGCGAATACTTGTTAAAGTTACGGTACAAAGGCAACTTGAAGTATTACAAGAACCATCGTTACGTACATGTATTATGTTATTCTCTTTAAAAGTAAATTCATTGAACAGTGGTTTCGGACAGATTCTCGGCATCATAATTTGATTTGATACCAATAAGCAGGTGTGGAATACCTTGGTTACCCTAGAATAGAGTAAATCATTTTAGTACAATGTAAGTTATCCAAGTAGTGTGTTCTTTGAAGAAAAATCAATCAAGAATTGTTTCATAAAATATACAAAACTGCTTATTAGTGTAATGATTACAAGTCCAATGCAATACGATTAGAAATTAGAAAAGTTCAAGGTCTTTGGAGGCTTTGAGGCCTTCGTTTATGGTTGGTTTAATCGTATTGCATCTCTTTGTTTATCACTTTAAATGCCTGAAATCCTCTTGAAACTTGTAGTTCTTTATAAACGACTGCGCTTGTAAACGTCCTTAACATGATTATGACTTGAATTAAGGTTTAAATATTGTTCAACCTGACGATCAAACTCGTTTTTAATCCAAAAGTTGGATTTCCGAACGATGTTTTCCTTTCTCGGACTTGTAATCATTACGATGTATTTAAAAATGTCAGATCGACATGGCTTATTCGTGTGTTTGTCTTGTTAGTTGAGTAACCATGCAGAGGCAGCCATGTGTTACGTTCATGCTGCTGGACTAGTGGCAGAGTATTTGAGCATGTTGGAGGACAAGCGATATCTTCCTATTGGCTGTGTGTCATTAGAAAAGCTGTCATCTAATGTACTTGAAGAAAGTGCTGTTTCTGATGATGTTGTGTCACCAGTAAGTAGCTTGGGTTTCCAGTTCTAGCTATTGACATTTTAAACAGTAATGTAGTTTCCCCTTATTCTTTGTCTTCTCTATCTGAAAATTGTTGAGTATCTGTCAAGGAAGTTACGACGTAATTTTATGAAAACTCTAGTCATTAAAACTCACGATTTCTCATTGTTGATGCATTTATGAAACTCTGAAACATTTTATTAAATCTTTTTTTGTCTCCTTCCAAGGATGAAGAAGGTATTTGTACTGGAAAATTTTTCTGTGAAAATGGCCTTGTCAGGTTGATTGAGCAGGCAGCAGAGTTTTTTGGTACTGCGCAACTCTTTGAATGTATCAATGATATCTACAAACTGCTTATTCCTATTCTGGAGGCAAGACGGGACTACCGTGAACTTGAGAGAGTTCACCAGAGTGTCAGCAAGTCTTACCGAAAGATAATTGAAACAGTAAGTTCTGACTGTTAAACAACCATCAAGGGAGTCACCTAAACATCTTCTGTACCATAAACAACTGTGTATTTTTCAAAACGATTAGGCAAAAAAGCCATGACCACAGTGAAGTAAAAATTGCAAACGTTTCAGTTGTGAGTGCTGATACATTATTAAGAGTCAATGTCTGTAAATACCAAAGTTCGGCCGGGTCTCAAAAATTTCGGATCTTTTCATATTTTGCCCAAATGACCCCTATGGTAATTCGTTTTCGAAAACAGAACTAAAAGGTTCGGCAGCGCTTTATTTTTTCAGAATCGAGGGAAGTTTGAATCACGCCATTTTGGCTCTGGACCACAGTAACGGCCGCCATTTTTTGGTTG
>JAOCPT020573598.1:0-18712 GCA_026546935.2 Palythoa grandiflora | reverse complement strand
GCGCCTGTCAAGTCCCGCCACGCTCCGTGGCCCGCGGGGTGGTGGGGCCGTGGGGGGGGTTCGTCAATTAGTAACTTTTTTTGTCTCACCCCCCGAACGCAGCAGCTCGCGCAGCAAAGCTGCGCGAGAAGCGAGGGCTTCGAGCTCGCGAGAAGCTGCGAGCTTGGCGCTTGCGGGGGGTTTCATTAATTTACGCCAGGCGAGCTGGCGCGCTGTTAGAACAATCAGCTAGCGCAGCGCGTAGCGCTGCCCCGAGGATTGCGACCGCATTTCGGCTGCCCCAGCCTGCCTTACGGGGCTTTGCTTATCTTGCGCTGGGCGCGAGGGAACCGCATTGTTATGCCCCCCCGGGCATACTGCGTTTTATGGCCCGACCTACGGGAGGATGCTCTGCACCCGGTAAACCGGGAGCAGCCCCAGCATGAGCACGACCCCCCGCTCCCGCTAAAGCGGGAGCGCATCATTAATATTAGCCCCAGCTCACATGGCGGGGGTTTAGCTAATAATGTGCAACCGGACCGAGGCGAGGTGCCGACCTTGGCCCAGGAGGGGGGGTTTCATTAATTTACGCCAGGGTCCTCTAGCGACATTTAAGCGAGCGAGCTTCAGCTAAAGCTGCAGCCATTGCTTAATGCATTAGCCCCGGCTGCTCTCCTTCGAGGAGCGAGGATTGAGCGCAGCGAAATGCTGCTTTAGCAGCGCGAGCAGCTTGGCTGCCAGGCTGCGCCCGCGCTGTCCGACCGCGGCGGCGGCGGGCGTTCGCGCTGCCTGGGCTTCGAGCTTGCGAGAAGCTGCGAGCTTGCGCGGGCATAACAATGTTCGCTGGGGTTGGTCATAACAGGGCAGCTCTGCTGCTCAGCGCTGCGCGCTCGCGCTAAAGCGCGAGCGAGGGTAGATGCTGGCCCTTAAGGGCCGTAAATGCCACCGGCCGTAAATGGCGCAAGCTCCTCGATCATCGCTCCTGCCGTAAGATGTCACGGCGGTCGCAGCGTCCGCGGGTCGCACATTATCATTATCATTATCATTATCATTATCATTATCATTATCATTATCATTATCATTATCATTATCATTATCATTATGACGCTCGAGCCGACCGTCCTCGCGCTGCTCACCTGGCGCGCTAGCGCTAGCGCCATGCAAGCTCGCTATCGCTCGCTGACGCGCAGCATAAGCATAGCTGCGCGTATCAGCCTAGCGCCCTGGCGTCTAATGGCGCTAGACTGTCCGCGCTTTGCGCGGACAGAAAGCTCAAGCGATGGCAGACTTCAGGCTGCCCGGATAGCTTAGCTATAGCAGCTCGCTAAAGCTCGCTGCCATGATGTTGCGACCGCAGCTCAGGCAGCAGCTCCCGAAGGGAGCTCGCGAGCTTGCGGGGCTGCCATTAATATGCTAAAGCAGCTCAAGGGCAGCGAGCTTTAGCGAGCTGCTAAGCAGCAGGGCGGACCAGAAACTACCCGGGGACTACCCAGCGCCTAGATCGCCAAGGACCGTTGCTGTAAATTGAGCGGGGGGCATGACGCCCGGTCGGGCTTAGCAGCTAAAGCTGCCGTGACATCTTACCGCAGCTTTGCTGCGGGCATTAGAGCCGGCTGCACATTGTTTTGAGGGCAGCGGTATATGACATTAAGATGTCACGGGGACATTTTCAGCTGCTGCAGTATTCTGGGTGAGCAGGCGGAATTGAACCGCCGTTTTCGGAATCACAATCCGACACTTTAAGACCACTAAGTTATGCCCACTCTTTCACGAGACATGATCTAGCATTTGCCGCTGCCCGGGGCAGCACATGTTTGCTGGGCAGGTGTTCTTAGCTGTTCAGCGATGCTCCGCGGCTTCAAAGCTGCCTTCCGGGAAACCCGTATATAAGATATACTTAAAGTCAGTTCATACAAAAAAATCATTAAAAAACTACAACTTAACTGGGCAACCCCAGGACCCAAAAAAGCCCCAAATAAAACCGCTATCGTATAAGGGAGGGCTCGAGCATTTCGCTGGCGCTCAATCCTCGGGAGCTGCTGGGCGCCGGCGCGGTCGACCCTAAAGGCGGCGCGGCAACCGGACTGGCAACTGATGGGGCAGGATTCGCTCTGGCGCCCTGGCCTGCTAAAGCAGGCCAGCCGCTCCCGAGGAGCGAACCTCCCGGTAAACCGGGAGCCCAGCTCTGCTGCGATCGTGAGCTTCGCCGGGGCGCGGCAGCCCGTATGGTCGGCAGCCCTTCCATCGTCGCGAGCCCAGCTGCCTGGCGCAGCCTTTTCCGAGGGCAGCCTCGCTTGGGAGGTCTTCTGCTGCGCCGATTGTCGGCTTGCCTCCCGAGGACCGAGCATCAGCGAGGTTGGGAGCTGCGCTGCCTGGCGCTTGATAGCTTTATCTAGGTCGCGACATTCCGATGGTCGACAGCCCTTCTCTTTTTTTTTACCTCGGCTGCCTAGGGTCCCTGGGCAAGCTCGCCAAGCGCCAAGCTCGCAGCTTCTCGCGAGCTCGAAGCCCTCGCTCCTCGGAGATAACTGGCCCCAAATTAAGGCAAAACCCAAAGCAACAAACAAACAACCAGCAATTTTAAGTTTAAACCAAAGAAAGGCATTGATCGTGGGCAGATATTGCAATACTAAAGATTGTTCGCTTTGGGAAAAGCGAAGAAAAAACACTATCAAAACATTACACCATGTTTGACACAACCCCAAAGGCACAAGTCCACTAGCTACACCTATGACAGAAGCAAAAAAGAGCCGAGGTCGTTTACTTTGCCCTATCCCAGGAGAAAAAAAACCCCAACAGTGAAAACCCAACACAGGGGCCAAAAAACAGGTGGTAAATAAAAACACAACCATTATGTGAGCCGTAAAACCTTCGCTCACCTTTAGATAACAAAAATGATCCAAAGGTTTTGTGGAGAGCACAATCAGTTCAACACCACACAAAGAACAGGCAAATCCCACTGAAAACATGGCCACAACCAAGTGGGTTGTGCGTTTTTTGAGTTGTTCTAACACATTATTCTTCGCCATATAGCTTTCCTTGGTTGCTGGTGTGCAAAGAAGTCGAGCATCAATTTTTGATAATGTTTTTAAATATACTCCTAATATACCCAGAACTCTATACCGTCCTAGATGAAGAAAAGCAAATCTAAGCTCTCCATAGGTTGGTAGGCGCATTTGAGGTAGGAGATCTATTACCAACGGAAAGGAGGTTTCTCAACCTAGGAGCAGGGCTCGCCGCATCACCGAAGTTCGCGACAATTCGCTAATTGGGGTAATTGGGCTATGTCTCTATGTCTATGTCGCGGTGGGCTACACCTGTTGTAGACCCCGGGCAAGCGCTCTGGCATAACAATGCACATTGTTATGCTACATTTGTTCTACCCAGCTAGCATCGCTAGGGCTGAACGTAGTGAAAAAATGCTACGGGTCATAACAAATGTCACCCTTCGGAACGATCATTGAGCGTAGGCTCGCAAGCGAACCAGCGAGGATCGCAGCATGTGAGCAGCGCGAGGACGGTCGGCTCGAGCGTCATAATGATAATGATAATGTGCGACCCGGGGACACATTTTGTCCCACGGTAGCTTTAGCTACGCTGGCCCTAAAGGGCCAGCAAAATGCATTGGAGCGCAGCGCTACCGCGCCAGCGCCGCTGCAAGCGAGCTACGCAAGCTCGCTACGCAAGCCCGCTACGCAAGCTCGCTACGCTCGCTCCTGCGCTGTCCTCGACAACGGACAACGCGAGCAGGGCCTTCCGCCCCAGCGCTGGCCGCGCAGCATAGCTGCGCGTATCAGCGCTTGCGCTGCTCAGGGTTGAGCGTAGCGAAACAAGCGATCCTTTGAGCTTGCGGGTCGGCTGTCGGGGCCAACCGCCGGTGGTCGCATCGCTAGATTTCCCGAAGGGAAATCTAGAGCGCCGGTCGGGGGATGCTCGCTAAAGCGCATCTCGCAAGCTCGAAGCCATCTCTCGGCTGGTGCTCGCCGAGAGCAGACCATCGACATTGTTCTGCGCTCTCGCGCTGTTACAACAGGTGTGCGCGACTACGACGAACGACGTCGCTGTCGCTGTCGCTGTCGCTGTCGCATTCGCAGTCGCAGTCGCAGTAGCAGTCGCAGTCAATGATGCAGTCGCAGTCAATGATGCAGTCGCTGTCGCTTATAAAGTCGCTAGAGCAGAGAACAGTAGTAATTGCCGGCGCGGTCGGTGGACGTCCCTGACATTGATTACCACCGGGAGGCTTGCTTGGGCGCGGCTCGGGTGAGGGGGCGCTAGGCTTAGCAGCTAAAGCTGCCGTAAATGGCGCTTAGCAGCGAGCAGCCGACCGCTCGCAAAGCTCGCGACATCCGCGGTGGCACATCTTATGGTACACTCGCGGTTCGGCCGACCGCCCGAGATGCGCGCCCCGACAGCATAAGCGAGCAAGCAAGCTCGCTGAAGGGCAGCGAGCAGCCTCACCGCTCGCTGCTCTGCTGCTCTCGGCGAAGCCGAGAGCGATGCACATTGTTATGGCCCTTGGCCGTGACATTTTGCCCTTTCAGGGCAAGGGGCGCCTTGGTGGTTCCCGGGTAGGGACACTGTTGCTCTCGGCGGCATCGGCAGCGGCATCGGCAGCGGCATCGGCAGCGGCATCGCGCAGCGCCGCGCAGCGGCGCTGGGCGCCGAGAGCAACGCTGCTCCCGGTTTCGCTTTAGCGCAGCAGGCGCGCCGGCGAGGCGCTCCCGAGCATCGCGGCCCCTGGCCAGCTGTCTGTCCCGCCGGGAGCTCAATTGGTGTAAGGGCCGAAAGCTCTCGCGCTAAAGCGCGAGAGCCTGGGCTAAAGCTGCCTAGCCCCCGGGACATCCCGAAATGTCCCCCCGGGGCTATCGGAAGCTCGCGCTAAAGCGCGAGAGCACTTTAGCCCCCGGGGCCGCAGCTCTCTCGGCTTCGCCGAGAGCGGTGAGGGTCGGTCTCGCTGCCTTTAGCCCCCGGGGCCGCTAGCGAGGCACCAATTGAGCTGGCTGCGCTGATGCGCTGCTGCGCAGCTTGGCAGAGCAGCCTCCCTACGGTCGGCTGCCCTATGGTCGGGGTTGCACATCCCGCCATCCGAATAAAGAATTACCCTAGTTGGCTGCAGCTTTATCTCAATGTGCTGCCCTCGCTCCTGGCCCTAAAGGGCCGGAATGTCACGGGGGCCGGCAGCTAAAGCTGATACGCGCAGCTATGTTGCGCGGCCAGCTAAACATGAGCTCCCGGGGTTACATTAATTTACGCCACCGCGATATCAGCACATTGAGATAAAGCGCCGTAGAGCAGCTCGGGATGCTCGCAGCATGTGAGCGAGCTGCCCTGGCTTAGGTCGCTCATTATGTCACGGTACGCTAGTCCAGCTTGCTGGACTAGATCGCTCCCGGGGGCTAGGCCCTCCCTGGGCGCGGTGTCCGCGGAAACGTCCAACCTTCGCCCTTTAGGGCGAAAGAACCGCGAGCGCCATAACAATGTGCTGACGACGAGATGTGCTGTGCCCTTAGACATTTGGCGCGGCATTACCATTTCGCTTTGCTCCTGGCGCTTTCAATGTAGCTTCTCCCGGTGGTCGAAGCCCTGGGGGGAAGCGAATCATTTCGGACCTCTCGGCTCCGCCGAGAGCTCGGCCCCCGACATTTGTTATAGACCCCCAGCGGCATCCCAGAGCTGCCAAGCTCGCTAACGCTCGCTCCTCGCGGGCTGCTTTAGAAGCTTCACTACGTTCAGCCCTCGGTCCTCGCCCCAGGCTCAGGCTGCAGGACACACATTGATTACCAACCCCAGCACGAGGAGCGAGCGATAGCGAGCTTTGGAAGGGCGAGGTCCCTCGCTTTAGCTGCTCCCGCTGCCTTCCCGCAGCGCAGCTGCGGCGGTAGAACAAATGCGAGCGTAGCGAGCTTGCTAGGGAGGTCTTCTTTGCACCGGGAGATCTTGCTCGCGCAGCTGCGCTGCGCGAGAATGCCTAGAGCGCTGCTGAGCTTGCTGCTGCCAGCCGTGCACAGCCCCAGGCTGTACAGCCCTAAGCTGAGCACATTGATGAAGCATCGCTGAGCATCGCTGAAGCAGCTCCCAGGGCATCGAACTGGGAGCAGCTTAGCAGCCTCCCTACGGTAGGAAGACCTCCCTCCTGGCAGCAATTGAGCGAAAAAAAGCCAGCTCGCTCATTAATTATCGCTGCCATCTGCTCCCGAGCTCCTGGCCATAACAATGAGCATCACCAGTTCGATGCTCTCGCGCCGCCGGTCATTTTTTACGGCCCGAGCGGTGAGCGTAGCGAACCTTGGCGGCGCGAGAAATCCTGGTGATGCGTGATGCTCGGACATCGAGCGCCGGGGCAGCACATTGTTCTGCCATCCCCGGCGCTACGTGCAGCTCGAGCCGACCGTCCTCGCTGCCCTTACCCCTTACCGGTCGGAATGTAGCGACCGTAACCTGATGCTCTTGAGAGCTTTAGCTGCTCAAGAGGAGCCTTTAGCCCAGCTGAAACGAAATCTGCAGCAATCCGGGTGGGAGATGCCCGGGGAGCCCTAGGAGCCGTGTTCATCCGTCATCCGGCCCCAGCATTGCAGCTGACCTTAGCCTTTTTGGGAAGCCTTCTGGGGCTGAGAGCTGTATTCGGTGGAAGCCGATCCTACAGTTTGTGGAGGTGCTTTAGCACTCCCAGCTTCCGAACTACTGTGTGGCACATAAATTAGGGGAGGTGAAGCCCCCAGAATCTGGATGGCTGAGAATAGCCGCGACCCGAGAGCTGATCGTTGCTGCCGTCATCGCGATCGCGGCTCCCCGGGGTCATAGCATAACAATGTCGGGGCCATGTTCATTACCCACCGCTGCCCGCAGCTTTATTTCGCTACGCTCAATCATAGCGCTTTCCTGAGATGAATCGAAGGCATTAGAGCCCAGGGACATAACAATGCGATGGTCGAAAAGCATCCATATATGAGGAGGACAGCGCCCGAACGTCCAACCTAAGCAATGAGCGACCCGGGGGCTAAGGGGTGTTTTCGGGAGCGAATTTCCCTAGCCCCAGCTCATGCAAAGCTTCTGGCAGCTAAAGCTGCCCTCCCCAGTGGCGTTAAAATGTAACCCCTCACATGCACATGCATATGCAAGCTCCCTATCGCTCGCTCATTGCTTACGGCCTTTAGCCGGCGCTGCTGCTGCTGTGTCCCCCCACAGCGCGGACAGCGCCAGGCTAGAAGCACCCTAGCCCCCGGATCGCTCATGATTGCTTTAGCAATTGCTCGCTCGTGAGGGCACCTGCCGCTTTCAATGAGCGAGCGTTCGCGCCAGCGCGCTTGGGAGAGCATCGCGATCCTGAGCGTTCGCTAAGGTTCGCTAAATTTCGCTGCGCTGCGCGAAAGCAGCGCTAGCGCGGCTGATATCGCGGTGGCGTAAATTAATGTAACCCCGGGAGCACATTATGCTTTAGCGAGCTGCACGGGAGAAGCTGGGAGCTTGCATATGCGAGGTCCCGAGCTTGGCGCTTTATCTCGCTGGAAATCTGTGTGCTATGGTGGCGTTTATAAATGTAACCCCCCGGAAGCGCCGTACATTGCATGCTGGGAGCTGCTAAAAAGACCGGCAGCGCTGGGGCGGAAGGCCCTGCTCGCGTTGTCGCGGGCAGCGCGAAATTAATGACAGCCAGGGCAGCTTTAGCTGCTACACGCTTGCGGCCCAGCTCGGCGAAGCCGCCAAGCGCCGTAGAGCAGCTCGCTCACATGCTGCGAGCATCCCGAGCTGCCCTGACACCAAGGCTGCTTTAGCAGCGCTCTGAGGGCATCGAACTGGTGATGCTCTAGCCCCCGGGACCCTCATTGCTTACGGACCATCTTAGCAGCTCGCTAACTGCCCTGACACCAGCTCGAATTGAGCTAAGCAGCCCTCCCGGCCTAAGCGGTTGCACATTATAGCTAAGCTATCCAGCGCTAGCGCCTAAGTTGTGTGGGCTGCCCTCGGGCATACGCCGCCGGTGAAACCGGCGGCGGCGGGCGTTCGCGCTGCCGCTAGCTCGCGACCACCGGCAGCATAGCTAAAGCTATGCACATTTACGCCCAGGGCAGCTCTGCTGCTCAGCCGCAAGCGCCAAGCGAGAAGCTTCTGCTTCTGGCAGCTAAGAAGACCTCCCTTCTCGCGCCGCCGGGGGAATCCTCCCGGCCCTGCGCGCGGGATGCCCTAGCAAGCTCGCAGCTTCTCGCAAGCTCGAAAGCTCGCTACCGCTCGCTCCTCGCGGGCAGCTAAAATGTTCTCCCGGGGTGACGACCCCCCGAGGGTACCCTCGCTCCTGGGGCCTACGTAACTTTGCTGCTAAAAACACCTCCCTACCCTCGGCCATTGCCTGTGCCCAGTTCGCGATCCTCAAAAAAATGTGTTGCGAGGGCGCAAGTCTCGCGACTTTCCACGGGAGGGGGTTGGTCACAACAGGTGTCCTAGGCTTCAAGCGCTTAGCTGATATCCCGCGGGAAGCCCCAGGGTCCATCTGTGGCTTCGCCACAGAACGGGCCTGGGTCGCTGCTTGCTGCTGCTCCCACTGTTGCCGCCCTCGGGATGACATTATTGACGGGGTGAGCTTAGCGAAGCCTGAGACATGGCCATCGCCGGGGCAGGTTCGGGGCTGCCGAACAGTAGAGCTGCCCTGGCCTGGGGAGCTTCGAGCCCTCGCTGCCAACAATGTGTGAGGTGTGCTGTGTCATTAGAGCATTTCCCCAGGGAAATCTAATTGGAGGCGAACCACATGCGAGGCCGGGAGCAGCAAGCTGCCCTCGGGCTGCCTGGCGTCTTTATGTTTCCCCGCGCAAGCGCCATGCAGCGAATCTCCAGCCCCCGAGCAGCTAAAGCTCAAGCTCGCCTGGCGTCTTTATGTTTCCCCGCGCAAGCGCCAAGCTCTCGGCTCTGCCGTGCACCAGCCGAGAGAGGAGCTCAATTGGTGTAAGCGCCAAGCTCGCAAAGCAGCAGCATCATGCTCTGCGCTGCTAAAGCAGCCGAGAGTACCGTTGGTCGGGATGCCCTAGCGGTGCGAACCGAAGTTCGCAAGCTGCCCTCGGCCACGGCGCGTCCTAAAGGGCAGCGAGGGTGGCAGCCTGAAGTCTGCCCTCCCCTGACGGCGAACAAGCAATCATCGCGAGCTGCTCTGGGCGCTTGGCCCTCCCCCTCCCGTCACCAGCTCGCGGTTCACCGCGAGCCAGCATCGCGAGACATTTGTTGTAGACTCCGGGGAGCCGCGGTCGCGAAGCTTCTCCCGGGCTGCTCGCGCTAAAGAGCAGAGCAGCGCTCGCGTTGCTCGCGCTGCCCAGTGGTCGCTCATCTTGCAAAATGTCATTTACCGCCCAGCAGCTAAAGCTTGATTGCTTTAGCAATTTTTGCGGAGGGTCCGAAGCAGCAAGCTGCGCTCTCGGCACATTATGTCTGCCCTGCACCGCGCCTGCACCGCGCCTAGCCGAGAGAGCGCTAGGTCATCTGGGCCAGGGCATCGAACGCAGGTTCGCTAGCGCTCACCCATTAGGGCAAGCTCGCCTGGCTCTTTAAAAAAAACCCCGCCTCCTGGGCCAAGGTCGCGACAGCGCGGCAGCGCGGCAGCGCGAGCTAAATAATGTATAATGTATAATGTGCGACCCGGGGACACATCTTGTCTTTCTCCTCTTGCATCCTCGGGATGCACATTGTATGCACACCTGTTGTAGGCCCTCGATCCCCAAGGGCCATTGCCATGCTCGGGCTCTAGCGGGAGCGTGTTTGGCTGAGCCTTGGCGAAGCTCAGAGGGCACCCCGGGAGCAGCTGGCCCAGCTATGCTGGGCCAGAGGAGCACATTCTAGCCCACATGTCGCTCCCACTTTGCTTACGGACCATATGCCCTGCCCTTCGGGAGCTGCTTTAGCGAAATATGAAATATAGCGAGCTGCAGCGCTTGCGCATTGTTCTGCCCCCAGGGCAGCAGCGAGCAGCCTCACCGCTCGCTGCTGCTCTCTCGGGTCTCTGGGATCTGGGATCTGGGATCTGGGATCTGGGATCTGGGATCTGGGATCTGGGATGCTCCGAGGCTTCGCTGGAGGTTCGCTTCAGGTTCCCAGCATGCTTCGCCCTTTAGGGTAAGGATCGCAATGTTGAGGTGTGCTGTGCCCTCGGGTCGCCGCGGGGTCGCCGATGAGTGACCGATCGGGGTAGAACAAATGTAGCACATATGTGCTAAAGCTATCCAAGTTCGATGCCCTGGGGGTATATGTAGCAATCCTGCGCTACGTGCAGCTCGAGCCGACCGTCCTCGCTGCCCTCATTATCATCTCAATGTGGGGGTCAGGCTATCTCGCGAAGAGCGGACACGTGGATGGCAGCTTAATAATGTCACACATTGGATTATCAATGAAGCGCTGTATTGAAAAACAACTCCAATATACAGTGCCGGGCTTGGCAAAGCCAAGCGCACCCTGTGTGGCGCTTTACTTACTGCCTGTTTTGGAAGATTTTTTGGCGGGAGAGGTTCCGGGGTTGTGGCCTCTGTTATGCAAGTTTGTGGCGCTTTGCTTAGTGTCCTGTGTTTTTATGAGGTTGCTTTTGGAGGCGCTCCTTGCCACTTGTCATGTAGTTGTTGGTTTACCGCGAGCTTATTTGAGGCAAGTTGGGGATTTTTATTTGATAGGTACCTATACCTGTCCCCCTTCGGGAAAGCCCCCGATATAGTACGCTATCGCTGATCTGGGAGGATGGCCCGAAGGAGAGGGCTGAGCGTAGCGAAGCTCCGAGGAGAAAGACGAGAGGGCTGCCTGCTTGGGAGGGCTGAGCGTAGCGAAGCGACCACCGCGGGAGTCATTTACCACCGGGAGGCTTCTTGCAGATATCGCGGGCTGGTGCTCTCTCGGCTGGTGCAGGCGCGGTGCACGGCAGTGGCAGTGGAAGTGCCTAGAGCAGGACGGGAGCGGGCTTGGGGCTCGCGGGCTAGTCCAGCTAGGTTTGCTATGCTCACCGCTCGGGCCGTAAAAAATGACCGGCGGCGCGAGGTCGGACCACCAGCGAGGCGGCAGCGCAAAATGCCCCCGGTTGCACATTATAAGCTTTAGCTATAAAGCGCGACCAGCCGCTGTCGCGATGAGGTTGGACATTCCCCCCCCCGCGCAATCGCTGCTGCCAAAATGTACGGGCTGCTTTAGCAGGGCAGCCGAGCTTAAGCTCGAAGCGCCAAGGCAGCCGGCAGCTTGCCGCGGTCGGCGGCGAAGTCTACGGCAGCCGCGGCAGCGCTGCTCATTTCTCGGGGTGATGAGCGAGCGATAGCGAGCCATAATGTGCTCCCGCGCAGCGCGAGGCCAGCGCGAGGCTGCTATTGCTCATTAGCAATCAATGAGCAGCGAGAAATATCAACTTAACTCGCCCAGCGTAGCTGGGCGATATTTCGCTACGCTCAATCATTGATTTAGAGGATTTCCCTAGGGGAAATTCAATTATCGACACCGCTGCTCATTTTTTCCGCTGCTTGGATTTTGTTTGCCCGGTGCGTCAAAATAGCGCTTGCCGGGCAGAACTGATTTCGACGTTCAGGCGTTCGTGTACTTGGCTCTTCTCATGTGTTGTGTTGTAACAATAATCAGCACCATCATACATTTATATGCCATCTCATAGAAAGAGTCTTGTCTCTTGTGGACCGGGGGCGGCCAAGCAAGAGCTTTAATCCTTCAATCTAGGCTGAGCCTCTGACCTAGCCGCAATTTCTCGCTGCATTTCAATTAGATTTCGCTGCGTTCAATCCTCGATCATGTCTCTCAATCCTTAGGGTCATGTAGTTTGCTTGCGCCGAGGGAGCGCGAATCCTCGTGATGGCAGCTTAGGTTCGCCAGCTACCCATTGAGCTCCCAAAAGACAGGAGGCTGATCGCGCTCCCTCGGCGCAAGCAAACTCCTCAGATGAGCACAGCGCTAAGCGCTGTGATCACAGCTAAAGAGCATCCTCCCTGGCCCTAAAGAGCATATGTAGCGCTCCCGCCGCCGGGGGAGATGTACATGTCTTTATTTTCCGAGCGCTGCCAGAGATAAGCTATCCAGCGCTAGCGCCTAAGTTGTGTGGGCCATTACAGATGTCGCCAGGGCAGCTTTAGCTGCTGGCTGCTTTAGGAGCAAATGTACGGCGAGCTTCCCTCGCTCCTACGTTCGCTCATCTCTCGGCACATTATGTCTGCCCTGCACCAGCAATGTGCAGCCCAGCGAGCGGTGAGGCTGCTGGCTGCTCGCTGCCCAGCCATTGCCGAGGGCAGCGCGAGGGCAGCAAGCAGCCTCCCGCTAAAGCGGTCGGCTGCCCTCGCGCTGCCCGCTGGCGCGAACGCTCGCTCATAACAATGTGCAGCCCAGAATGCCCGGCGGACATTTGTTATGACCAACCGCAGCGCGGGTCCCGGGGCCAGATGTGACACCAGTAGGAGCGACGGTGGTCGCAGACATCTAAAGCTGCCCTACGCTCAATCCTAGGACCAGGGCACCATCTTCGCGGTTCCCAATGCATTTTCATCGTGAGCTTGCTCGGGGGGGTCGACATTAGATTGACCCCCCGCAGCATGGCAATGTGCGCTTGGGGCAAAATGTCATTTACCGCCCAGGAGCGAGGAGCGACCGACAGGGAGCTCGCTTCGCGTTATAACAATGCGCCGGGGGGCCGGCCGCATCATGTCTCATGTCCAACCCCCGCGTAGCGCCCGCGTCCGCGCGACCCGCGGCGCGCCCGGGTTGGACATCTTAACAGATGTATGACCCCCGAGAGTCACGAGGTCCCGGGGCAAAATGACTAGGCTAGATGACAGGGCAGCGCGAACATTGCGAGGCTTAGCGAAATTAAATTTTTTATGAGTTTGAGCCTAAGACAAAGGATTGGCCCATCCCCTAGGACGGTATTTTTTTTTTGGCATAGCTGCAGGATTGAGAGGGCAGCGTTGGTAGGAAGACTTGCTCTTGCGAGAAGCTTAGCGAACCCTAGGGCATAGCGCAGCGCTGCGCGCTGCCCAGGTTCGGGTCGCTCGGCTGCTAGCGCTCCCGAGGACCGAAGGCTAAGGCTCAAGGCTCAAGGCTCAAGGCTCAAGGCTCAAGGCTCGAGGGAGCGCATCGCAGCCTGGGAGCTGCACGCAGCGCAGCATTGCCGACTGTCACTCCTTAGGGCTGAGTCGCGAGGCACTGCGTCCTCTCGCCGGCAAAGCCGGCGAGTGACATCTCGCGCCGCGCTTGTTCTAGGATTCTCCTAGAACAAAGGACATCTGCTTCTCGCACACCTGTTGTAGGCCAGCGCGAGCAGCGAGGCATAACAATGAGCTAAGCAGATACGCGCCGCTTTTGAGATGTCTATGTCTTTTTTTTCCGGCAAGACCTCCCGAGCTTGGGAGCTTCGATGCGCTGCCGGGCCGCTTTAGCGGCCCGGGAGGACTGAGCTTGAGCGAGCACCTCGGGCTGACACTGCCCTCTCATAACAATGTCGGCAGCTGGGAGGAGCGAGGGCTTCGAGCTCGCGAGAAGCTGCGAGCTTGCGAGCTACGAGCTCGCGAGAAGCTGCGAGCTTGGCGCTTGCGGCTGAGCAGCAGAGCTGCCCTGGGCGTAAATGTGCTGGAGCCGACCGTCCTCGCGCTGCCCTCGCCCTAGCCGCGTTAGCGGCAGCTTCGCTACGCTCAGCCCGACTTTGGTTTAGCCAGAGCGCTTGGCCTTTCGATAAGACGAGCCAAGGGACATTTTTCGCCCGGGCAGTCCGCGCAGCGCGCGGACTACGGGAATGGCGCAATTAGATGTCACGGCCCCAGGGCAGCCGTAAGCCAGTGCAGGAGGGAGGTCTTCCTACCGTAGGGCAGCACATTGTGCTCGGCTTCGAGCTTGCGAGAAGCTGCGAGCTTGCATCTAGGGTCCGTAAGCAATGGCGCTAGACTGTCCGCGCGCACGCGCGGACAGAAGCGACCCGGGGCTAGGGTGCTTCTAGCCTGCGCTGTCCGCGCTGTGGGGGGACACATTTTCGCCGGCTAAAGGCCGTAAGTAATAAGCTCACATGCTGCGATTCTCGGGCCGAGAGCAGCGAGGGAGCGAGCTTTAGCGAGCTCCCTGCCCTTTTTTAAAGACCCCCGAGCAGACCCCGGGGTTGGTCCTCGGACCGAGCTTGGGAGCAGATGTCTCCGAGCCTGGGCCATGTACGGGGCGGCATCTATCTTACCGCTAGGTTGCCTATACATCTCGCCCCGATTTTCGCGAGCCTAGCAGCAGCGCAGGCTCGCGGCCTCCCACATTGTTGTATTAGGGGCTCTAATGTCGGGGTGCCCTCAGCCCTTCGAGCTGCCCCGGGCAAGCGCGAACGCAGCCGGTTGCCGGTTAGCAGCGCCCGGGCATCACTACCTTCATTGTTATGCCCGCGCGCAGCGCCGGTACTCTCGGCTGCTTTAGCAGCGCAGAGCATGATGCTCTGGGCGGGTCAGACAGGGTCGCTGGGCAGCTTTGCTTTTTCTCGGGGGGCAGCGGTACGCTGGGAACAATGTCCTAGAAAGAACAGCCCAGCCCTACGGGCTGGGCTGTCCTCCCGCCGCCGTGAGCGAGAGCCTTTTTTACCCGGGTCGCGGTTAGACTTCTTTATATTCTTTATATTCTTTTTAGAATTTCAACCAAAGACAGAGTTGCGCCGTATATGGTGGAAGCTGTTTGTACGGTGTTTCTGCTCGTCATCGACGAGCGCTTATGCAGCAAGATCCTCATTTGCCTCGTTTTATGTGCTATTTATCCCTTTTTTGTTTTTTTATGTTGATCTTGGTTACTGGAGATAATTTTTTAGCACTCTTTTTAGGGTGGGAGGGGGTTGGATTATGCTCTTACTTATTGATTAATTTTTGGTACACCCGATTGCAGGCAAACAAGTCTGCAATAAAAGCGATGCTTATTAATCGTGTAGGAGACCTGGGTCTCGCTCTCGGTATAATGTTCAGTTTTATGGTGTTTAAATCAATTCAGTTTTCAGAGCTTTTTGCCTGTGTAGACCGTTGTGATCCTACAACCTCTCACAGTGTATTATTCAATCTAAACTTATGCCCTTATAATACCTTGTGTATTCTTCTGTTTATTGGGGCTGTAGGTAAATCGGCTCAACTAGGATTACATGCATGGTTACCTGATGCGATGGAGGGCTCCCAAATGTGGCCCATTCTCTCAAAAATATGGTGGAGCAGATTGGCGATTGGGATTTCGGAAAAGTTCGCTTATGTCCAGCCGCGGCTACCTCGCTAACATCTGCGCGATTCTCGCGCCGCCGAAAAAAAAGACCCCCGGCAGCAGCTGCTGCTAAAGCTGCAGCTAAAGCTGCAGCCCTACGGTAGGAAGACCTCCCTCGCGCAAGCTCGCGAGCGCGCACCGCGAGCTGCGCTCTCGCGCTGTCTCGCGCTGTCCGCGACAACGATGATGTGCTCGAAGCAGCTAAAGCTGCCCTGCCCGGGAGGGCAGCTTTAGCTGCTTCGAGGCCCGGGGCGAACCAAATCCGAACTTCGCTAAGGTGCCCTATGCATTTTGCTCGCTTGATAGCTTTAGCTATGCTCGGGTAGCTAAAGCTGATACGCGCAGCAATCCAGCGCTGCCCGGGACCATATGAGCGTTTCCCCCAGGGTCGGGGTGAACATTGTGAAGTAGCAAGCTCACGATGTTCGCTCATCTGTAGGATTGAGCGTAGCGAAATTCGCAAGCTCACGACAGCGCGAGGTTCCCAATGCATTTTCCTAATGCTCGGTCCACACCACTTGACCCCAGCTTTACTGCGCGATATCTTCGCAGATTTCGCTATCCGCTACGGGGCTGCATCAAGATTAAAAAGCTGCGCGTCCCTTCGGGACAAGCTTGGCGTTCGCCGCGATCGCTAATGGCTGCCTAGAAGAGGACCGAGCATTAGGGCTGCTTTAGCAGCTCATCTGCTCCCGAGCTGCCGTAAACGGCAGCCAGACGCGAAAAGCTGCTAAAGCAGCCTTGCTGCTCCGCGGTCGGCGGCGCGCCATCGTGAGCTTGCGAAGCTCGTTCCCCCCCGGCGAGAGTCATTCAATGCAGCGGCTGGCCGCGCTTAAATGTTACGGGAAGGCAGGATCGCAGATGTAGCGACATATGTCATCTTGAGCGGCTCCCCCGGCCCCGGCCCCCGGCTTCAAAGACGCGAGGTTCGGTGCAAAAAAGAGGGGGACGGGGATCGCTTCAGGCTTCGCTAAGCTCACCCCGGCCGTCAGACACCTGTTGTAGCCCCAGGGAACTTAGCGCTGCTAAAGCAGCCCGTCCGGGAAATGCTCAGCCTTAGGTCACTTAGGGCAGCTTTAGCTGCTTTGCAGCTCGCTGCCTCGGAAAATAAAGACATGTACATGTTCGCCGGGGCAGCTTTCGACCCCCCGTCTGCTGAGCGCGAGCAGCGAGGACCGAGGGTCCGATAGCCCCCGGGAGCGATCTTGCGCTTGGCGAAGCCAAGCGCGAGCTGACGCAGTGTGCGAATGCCGTCGGCGGGAGCGCACCATGGCGTGTCTTCTAGGGTCCTTTCGCCGCCGGTGAAACCGGCGGCGAGTTCTTCTTAGCTGCCCGGGAGGTCTTATTGGCTTGGGAGGTCTTATTAGCTTGCGAGAAGCTGGCGACCACCGGGAGCGAGCGAGCTGCTTGGCTGCTCTTTAGCGAGCTGCATTCGCGGGAGGGCAGCTCATCGAGGATAGCTTTAGCTATGCAGCTTTAGCTGCTCAGCCTAGCGCCATGGCTGCTTTAGCAGCTCAAGCGCAAGCGCCAGGGTACGCTAGTCCAGCTTGCTGGACTAGGGCAGCTTTAGCTGCTCAGCCTAGCGCCGATGCCTGGCTGCTCCAGCGCTGCTCTAGCCCGGGGGGTGAACCAGCGAGCGGCTTCGCCGCTCGCTGCGCTCGCTAGCTTTAATGTGTCCCCCCACAGCGCGAGCGCGGACGCTGCACTTCACTATGTTCAGCCCTGGCGCTCCCAAGATGTAATGCATGTGAGCACAGCGCTGCCGCGCTGTGGCGAGCTCGGAAATCTCGCGCTGCCGGGGACATTCCAGATGACCGACCCCCCGAGGGTCGCTTGCATCTGGGAGCATAGCTGCTTTAGCTGCTATGCTCCTGGAGCTGCTGAAGTCCAGCGATGCCCGGGTCCCGGGCCATATGAACCCTAGGGTAGTTTCCCCGAGAGACTGTGTATTGGTGTCCGGGTCGCGGACAAGAATCAGTCCTGGGCGACGATTGCTTTAGCAATCGCGCGTTGTCGCGCACAGCGCGGCCCGACCATCGGGGAGGCTCGTTATGCCCGGCGCAAGCGCCGGGCATAACAGTCGGCTCGAGCTTCGCTTATGCTCAAGCTGCCTGTGAGCTGCTCTTTAGCGCGAGCAGCCTCCAAGCGCCAAGCTCGCTGAGGCAGCCTCCCTACGGTCGGCTGCCCTCGATGCCCACCGCGAGCTGCCCTCAATTTTTCGGGATGCCCGTCGCTACGGCGGCTTAGCCTCGCGTTGGCAGCTCCGCTGCTCAGGGCGAAGTAGCCGAAGCCTGCGCCGTAGCGCGAAGGCTCAGCGCTGCAAAAGCCAACTCCGGTTTCTGCGTTAATACACGCAGCTACCATGGTGTGTTCCGGTAGAATAGGCGGATCAGAGCTTCCTAGCTGACATTGATATTGAGGATTGATCGGCCGATAAATTTTGAAGTTAGTGAAATATCGCGAGGCCGCGAGCTGCTGTAGGAGCTCCCGCGCCAGCGCGGGGCAGCGCGGATGAGCGAGGGCAGATGCATTAGACTGACCGGCGCTGCGCTAGGCTGCTTAGCGCTCGTGGTGCTCTCGGCTGGTGCTCGCCGAGAGCCTACAATGTGTCCCCCCACAGCGCGGACGGGTCGCTAAAGCGGGAGGGGGTAAGATGTTCGGCAGCGAGCAGCCTCACCGCTCGCTGCTCCGCAAGACGGACGCGCAAGCACTTCGTTGGTCCGTGCTCGGGGTGACCTGCGGCTCGCATCGGGTCGCCCCGGGCAAGCGCGAACGATGCTCGCGCTAAAGAAATGTGCAGCCCAGCGAGCGGTGAGGCTGCTCGCTGCCCTCGCGAGGGATAGCGAGCTTGGCTGCTTGCCAGCGACCCAGTAGGTTGCCGACCGTCTGCGAGGTCACTCGCCGGCAAAGCCGGCGAGAGAGAGCGGGGTCTCGCGCGGTCGGCGCGAGCGGACCCTTCAGCGCTCGCAGGAGCTGCTTAGCAGGGCAGCGAGCAGCCTCACCGCTCGCTGCTGTCAGAATCTGCTGCCCTTGGCCGCGATCGGACTGCTTTGCTTCAGCAATTGCGATCGAAGGCAGGATTGAACATAGACATTGTTCTGCCCCCGCGTACCAGCTGCGCGACCCGGGGTCGAGTGCGAGCATTGAGCGTAGCGAAATTTCCTTAGCGCTCTCGCGCTGCCCGTTAGCTCTCGGCTCTGCCGTAGCCGAGAGAAAAATATGTAGCGAGCTCGAGCCGACCGTCCTCGCTAGCATCTCTTTGTAGGCCAGCGCTAGAAAGATTCGCTGCGGAATTTCGCTACGCTCAATCCTACGCATTTTCCTACGGTCAGCGCTCGGCCCTTGCGCGGATCGCAGCGTGCGCTGCCCGTACATTTGCCGGCAGAGCAGCTCGCGAAAGCTCGCTGCCATTGTTATGCCCGCAGCGTGCGCTGCGGGTAAATTGAGCGGCATATGGCAGCGAGCTTTCGCGAGCTGCTCTCTCGGCTTTGCCGAGCGCGCAGATCGGGAGAGCGTCGGGGAGGGA
>JAOCPT020573503.1:0-10691 GCA_026546935.2 Palythoa grandiflora | reverse complement strand
CTCCCATAATACGAAACGGCCGTTGTACTTTAAGTTTTAGTTACATGGATAAATGAGAAGGTGTACAAAATTGAAACTTCAGTACAGATGTTACTACAAAATGTTTCATTTTTCTTTGCAATGTAACCGGTTTCAGTTATGTTAAATGTTCTTTTACTATGATCAAAATGGAACAATGATTAGAGCACTAGATGCATTTGCATACACCACTTTTGCTGCTTTGCTGTATGTTTATAGTATTGTTTTGTATTATTCGTATTTTGTAATTGTGTGAAGCTACAAAATTCTAGAAAAACATGAAAGAATTAGAGGTTAATTAGGAAATCACATCGTTAGTTTAAGCTCTAGACATTTTTTAGTGTTATAAATACATATTCCTAAAAACAATAATAAGAACAAAAGAAAAATATATAATGTAACTGAGTTGAGGAGCGCAATTTGTATAGGAAATCATATGCATGTTTCAAAATCAAACAAGCGCATAGAATGAGTTTGACTTGAAGTCACAATTAAGATTTCAGACCGAAATTGTACGACACAAAGTTCAATTATCACTTTATTACATCCATTTTGAAATCACACAACAAGAAAAGGTAAAAATCGACATTTTTAGTTTTGACAGTTTAAATCAGAAGAAAAATTAACTGTTTTGACTGATTTACCTGAATGTTCTGAATTTCTGTAGCATCTTTAGAGTATCCCTCAGCACAGCCTGTTGGTGAACAACACTTGTAACTTGTTTATAACTTATTAAATGGGAATCTGATTTAAGGGGAGTCAGGTTGGTGCAGCAGTCATCACTCACACCTCTCACCTCTACGACCCTAGCCTGCGAACAGGCTCTCCTGCAGCGATGGGAAACGAGCGGCGAGCGAAGCGAGCCGCGAGGGGAATGGGGGGAAGGGAAGGGAAAGGAGAGCCTGCAACGGCCCATTGTATTTTTGAGTATTCACGTTCAGATTTTGAACGTAAAATTCCCATTGGTGCACACCGGTCACATGACATCTGATACATACCGATCAAAAAAGAAAGAAAAAAGATAGATCAATATGGCGACTTTGTCAGTGGAAAGTGTAATAAGTGATGCTGTTTCGAAGCTTTCTAAACCGCTCACTTTAAAATTAGAACAAGAGCTTGCTGTTAAAAGCTTGCTAGCAGGAAGAGATGTGCTAGCAGTACTTCCAACAGGGTTTGGAAAGAGTCTCGTCTTCCAAGTGTTTGTTAAAGTGAAGTCGCTCGAACCATCTACAGATTGTGGCTTGGTGCTCGTGGTTTGTCCGTTGAAGGGTTTAATACGAGACCAAATAGAAGAAGCTAACTCACTTGGGCTAAATGCATTCGAGCTAGAAAGTCCTGACGTGTTTGAACGAGTATCGTCAAGCGATGCCGATGGTGTGCAAATCGTGTTCGCGTCAGCAGAAGCTGTTGGCACACAAGAGTTTTTAGCGAAGCTAAAACACCTTAATGTACATTTGGTCGTCATTGACGAATCGCATACAATTGAGACGTGGACGGGGGAAAGGTAGTTATCTAATTAAGTTCTTTAATGTTTTAGTTATGTTCTTCTCCATTGGTGCTTGTATCAGTATTTTTTATCACATTGCGATTGGTTTTGCACACTGAATTGTATATTATCATTGGCCGACATTGCTACTCATAAGCCTGAAAACTTAACGAATTATAAACATAAAGATACATTGATATATATAAATTATTTTTCAAAATCTGTTAATGTAATATTTTTTTGTGGGCCTGTCATGATCAGGAGTCGTAGCTTGTAATTCTCAATTCGTTTATACTTTCTTAAATAGTAAGAATATTGATAATATAAATTATTTCATTGTAGTTCTTGAATTAGCACAATTTTTATGTCCTCTTGTATTGGCAAATACATTGATTTTGATCAACTATTATCTAGTTTTTATAAACCAATATCTGTAAACTTCTATACAAATTCACTTACTGGTTGAAAATTCTTTTAGTAACTCTATTGCTAGTACTATATTGCTTCATTTTTCCATTTTTTTGCAGAAACAAAAAAGAGAAGGCATTTAGGAGTGCTTATGGAGAGCTAGCCTTGCTTCGATCATTTTGTAAACAAGGTAAAACAAGATTGCATAAAAAACTGTACATTCAACCTTTTTTTTTGTTATTTTCAGAAAGCTGCCGTTGTTGTTGTTGTGAATTCATACAATCCTTTTTTTTCAGGAACACCTTACTTGGCTCTGACAGGGACTGCTGACAAAAATACACAGTCAACAATTATAAAATCCCTCAGTATGGTAAATCCAGAAAGGATTGTTATAAGTCCTGAGCGAAAAAATTTGCAGATTACAGTTGTTAAATGCAAGAAGTCTGACATGTTTACAAACTTGGACTGGATTGTAGACATGATAAGAGATCAGGGAAAAAATATGCCAAAAACAATAATTTTTTGTAACATGATGAGTGAAATGGCTGCTGTTGCAAACTATTTATTGCTTAAAGTGGGACGTCATGGATATCAGGAAAAGGAATGCATGATTGACATCTTTCATAGTATGTCATGGACAGATTCTAAGGAGCAATTTTTGAAAAGTTTTAAAAGGCCTGACTCTGTTAAAAGAGTTGTAGTTTCTTCAACCGCCCTGAGTATGGGAGTCAATTTCCCAGATGTGAAGTTTGTTATCAACTGGGGTCCTGCAAGGACATTATTAGAGTACCATCAGGAAGCAGGAAGAGCAGGACGGAATGGCAATCAAGCCTACAGTGTTGTAATTTACCATGGAAACCAGACAGCACATTGTGATGCTGATGTTAAGAACTTTGTTCGCACCTCAGACTGCTATCGTGTGGCATCACTAAAGCCGTTTGTAGACAATGTGAAGCCACTTCAGCCAGGGCATAATTGCTGTAGTAACTGTGCATTAAACTGTAAGTGTGGTACAATTTGCAGTTTGTTGCCATTTGAATGTAAACAACTTTCTAATGTTCATGTACCATTAAAAAAAAGTCGCAATGTTTCTCGACAACAAAGCCAGGATTTAGAAGAAGCCTTAGATGAACTACACAAGAAATTTGCTACACACTGTTCCCTAGAGGCTCATGGCTTCTCAGATTCCCTTGTGAAAGAACTTGTTAGAGGTGCTAACAATGTATTTTCCATCAAGGATGTGTTGCAATTTCCAGTTTTTTCTGTTACAATTGCGGCACAGATAATAGAAATTTTTCAAGACATCTTTGATGACATACAGGAAATAGAGAATGTGCATGATTTTTTCCCAGATAATCAGTCTGAAGAGGTTGCTTTTCCTCCTGCTGTTTTTGATGAAGAGGATCAAGCAGGGGAACATTTTGACGATGACGAGCTTGAAGAAGGAACATGGTAAATAATAACAATTATGTTGCTGTTTTATGAAACATGGGGTCTGGTGCCCACATATTAAAAGTAAGAGTCTAATGCATTAGCTCATATTCATCTTTAAAAGATTTAAAATCTTTTTCATCTTTTACCAATACATTGAGTTTCTGAGGCAATTGCAGTGGGGTGCATCAACCCAATACAGTTGCCTCGGTAGCTTAGTGGTAGAGTGCCAGTCATAAATAGTGTGAGTTCTATTCTCACTCAGGACACTTCAGTTTTTCAAGCTTTTTTTTTATTATATACTCTAAGAGAGAGAGTTTCTCTCTCTGAAAATAAACCATTTTGTAATTATAGTTTACATAACTACAGACAACAAATGACGTGTTGCTAAATTCTCCCAAGTGAGCTCCATATTTTATATATAAGCATTTTGGGAGCATTTGGCTAGTCAACTTCCACAGCTTATTCCATTTGACCAAGTCCTTATTAATTTTCTAATTACAAGTAATATCATTTTCTTTCCCCAGTTAAATGGTTGTCTTTGACTTATGCAAGGAGAAGTTAAATGTTGATGTGCCTGGGGCTGAAAGGGTTTATAATTATTAATAGATTGCAAGATGTATTGCTGTTGTTGTACAGTAAAAATATTGATAATAATTTTTTCAGTTTAAAATACAATTAAAGAGAAATTTTTGCTATACTTCAATGTAACTTGCATTATTTTAAGAAACCATAGGTGTACAACAATTTACATTGAAAGTTCTAGAATAAAGTACACCTGCAACAATATCAAAATAAGAAATAGCACTTATCATCCTAATGCAACAGCCAATGCAAATAAAGCAATGGTTCCTTACTGTACTATCAAATATATGCACAGTTAAAAGAATTTAAAATATATACAACTCTGTTTTTTCTCATCTTGAACAGTCATTACCGTGGCCTCAAGGAAACTTTGAATACAGTACCTTATAAATAACAAATTCAATGTACATATGATCAATTAGAGTCAGGTATACGAAGGAAAATATACAAATTACAGCGAGAATATTTATGTTTAAGTGTGTCCCTGTGTTTGTTTACTTTTTCATCTGTTTATCATTTATAACAAAAAATAAATCACAACCAAAATCTTAAGGATGATTAATTATGCTAAAACCTAACAACATGGGACTTCAAGCAATGAGAACGCCAGTGCCATTTGAAAGATAAAAACGGTCATCATGATAAACTTCAATCCTAAATTTATATGAGCAAATTGTTGCTTTTGATGAAGAAGTTTTTATATTTGTGTTCACAAAACATATCATTAATAAAAACCTTTCAAAACACTAGATGCACCCTATTCAGCTCTCTCATAAATGGACCCCCATAATTCAATATGTTCAGTCATCCATTTGTGAAGTTCTCTGAAATCAATGTTTCTCAAAAGTTCTGATTTAAACTGAGGGAATGATAAATAGCTTTCTCTTTCAGCAGTGAATCTGAACACTTTCTCTTTGGTCAAATCCTCAATAATTTGTCGAACACATGTTTCTTTGTTAGGATTTGACCTTGTACCAATTCTCCCAGTATAGTTGCAGTCACTACTTACTGATTCCACAATAGCTTCTAGTGGTTCTAAAGCATGAGCAACCCTTGCCCCATTGTTCTCATTGATATTTGCACCAAGGGCACGCCAAAAGGTTTTTAGTACTTTGTTTTGTTGTTCCTTTTTGAGATCCAAGGAAATGTTTTTTCCTGCACCTCCATATTTGTTGAAAAAGCGATTCCATTTTAGCCGATGAGCATCCGATTCAGGCAATATAGCCACAACTTTGACCAGATGAAGAAGAACCACATATGCATACTTTGTATGCCCTTCACTATGATAAAGTAGAAGAGCAAGCTTGTATAAATCAAGCAAATGATCTCCATCCCCTTCCCTGACAGAATCATTGAAGTCAAGGAGCAATAACCCGAATACCAGTTTGTTCTGATGGTAATTGAACTTAAAATCTGGTCTTGTAGAGCTCTCTTCCTGGTGTCGAATTTCATCTTGTCCAGTATCCCTGGTGCCTCCATGGTTATTTCTTAGATGCCTAAAATAAATGACAAAAACAGAAATCCTTCAATACACTGTCAATGATTTTGAATTGGTCTGCAATGAAAACAATCTTATTCTAAAAAGACAACATCATGAAGATTAGTCAGTATTGGGTGCAATGTCATTGAATATTCAAAATAAGAATATAATTTGGTTGCCAAAAACACATAACTATGATTTGGACAATACATACATTTTTAAAATTGGCATACTTTTCAGCAGCAACTCACATATGTTTCACTTTCAGCATTTTAACTGTAACCAAGTCATATACACAATATTCTGTATATAATTATATGTAAAATAATTTTAAAAAGTTTTTAAGTCTACATAATTTTGTACCAACTTATAATACATAAACAGCTACTAGATAAGGCTTTCCATATATTAATTGCAACAATCTCCCATAAGAAGTAACACTCACATAAATACAAAGGATCTATAACAAAGAATAACTAAAGGCTATATTTTACCGGTTCCTGATTGCTTTGGTGCTGTACACATAACCACATCCAGCAGTGCAATTGTAGTAGCCAAATTCATCTTGGTCACCATCAACGATCCGATTGAATCTCCGACCATGTACATCTATTTCATGCCTTGCAAATTAATACATTGAAATTAACATCAGTCATAATTTCTTTACATTTTTTAATAAACTTAATTTTTAATTGTACAGTCTGTTACAATTGTTTAATTGCAACAACTACTGAATCAACTGCAGGAATACACAAAACAGTTCTCTAGAGTACCCAGGCATTACTGATCATTCACAATGCATTTAAGTGAACATATTCAAAATTAATAATTATTATCCAACATAATCAAGATTAATCTATTCATAATTATATTAATAGGGAACTAATATTGAGTTAAATATAGAGTGAGTTATTTTTAATAAAGGTTTGGTATATATTTTTAAAAACCTACAGCAACAGACAAAAGGAAAGAAAAAATTCAGCCAAATGAATACTGAACAAGAAAATTAAATTGCCTTTACAACAGTAACTGTAATATTAAATACTATTTTGTGATTAATTTCCTACTTCACTCTTCTGGAATGCTGAACATAGATCTGACCACACCCCTCATGACGGCATAGGAATGGCCCTTCCAGTGCTACCTGAAGGTTTTTCGTCTGAGAAACTAGGTTTGTGATCTCTCCTGTCCCAAAGAGGTGTTTGTGAACCAAGTTCTCACAGATTTCCAGCAACCATTTTGATTTTGTGGCTTGTGAAACATTGTCATCAGGAAGTATATATGATGGGCTTGCTGGAGGGATAGAATATTTGCAATTTTAATTTATTGATTAGTTTTTAAATCTTTGATGCATACATATAGTCTTTAAGAGAAATCAAAGTTTAATTTCTGTCAATTGCTGTAAAATGCTACATTGTGAATTTTGTTTTGTACTCCATGATAATAACAATGTTAAACAATGTTCCTTAACAATGTCCCAGATAGCAAAAGCTTACAAAATTATTTAATTAATTTTATTTTAATATTTAATTTGACTCACAATCCAAAGTTGCCATATCAGCCATCTCCATAAAGGCTGCACAAATATGTGCCTCAATCTCCCTTTCGTGGAACTCCCTATACTCATTGTACTTCTTCTCAATTCCTTTGGATGCATTTGTTTTCCCTGTTCTGTTCATACTGGCTCGTGTTGTTCCAATTTCACCGGCAGAACTGTGTTTGACAAATCTGTCAAACTCAATCTGCTTCAAAAAAATTTCAAAAAAAATAATTAAAAATGGAAAATAATAACTGAAGAAGTAATTTTTTAAGTTTAGAATCCATCCTGTTTTAAACTAAGAAAAATGGTATTTGCTGGCACAGGATTAGTGGAGATTGCGAAATGGCTGGTAGACAACATGTTTATTTTCTGCATGCCATAGAAAAATACAATATTTATAAATTTGTTTACCTTGTACAATATGACTTTTGCATGCCAATCTGCAAACTCTGTGTGTAACCCTTCCAATCGATCAAATGGATTATTTTCCACTCTGAATGTCTACTGGACTTGTCTGGCTCTCTCTTCAAACAACTGGTCTCCATATAATTTCTTTTTTGCCAGAGTCATTGGTGATTGTTGGGACATATTTGTTTTGGTTTGAAATCATGAGTTGGGCCATTTCACCAGAAACATTTGCATTGATGAACTCAAGATCCAAGGGACACTACAAACCACAACACAGCAGTGATCAGAAGTAACAGTAATTTCGTGCTTAGTAGATTATCTAAAATGTGATGGAACTTTCTCAAAAATGTATGCGGTGTATAGGGGTGGGGGCAGGAGAATCATCTTACAACAATACAAATATATACTAGGTTCACACAATCAAAAATCCTCCCACAGATTTTTTTTAATGCCAAGCTACATCCGGTTGAGATGATTTGAGATAAGAATGAAAAATGCAAGATATATGTTTCACCACACTTGTTCGATGCTAGTAGTTCGATGCTACAGTAGTGAATTTTTTTTTTCAATTTCTGAAATGATCCCCCAAAAAATATTCTTGGCTCCACCCTGCTTCACTGTCTGTGGAATTTATTGAAACAAAATGTACCCTGAGAGTGCATATGAAGCACCCCCATTTGGATCCACTATTACATTGTGCACAAAATATATTTAATATACATATAGTATTTAATTAAACAAATATTAAAGTCAGACTTGGACATAAACTGGGTATGATCTGATCATATCAAAATCCTGCAACAACTCTAGATCTGTATATTTAAATTAAAATAGCTGCAGTGTGTTAGTTGGTTATCAAACTGCAAGTTCTTCAGAAGAGTGCAAAATGTAACTTGCCTGAGATATTACCATTAATGAATATAATAGAAAAAAAAGTGTGACTTACAATATCAGACTTCTGTGATAACTCGTGAGAGTATTTGTGTGAAATGTGCCAAACCACTGCTTTCTGTAAATACTTGAATTCTTTCAGATATGTTGTCACCACTCTGCTGACAAGAATAGCCCATCGTTTTTGCAGTCTTTCACAAGTGTTTTTGTCAGGAAGTAACTCCATCAGCTGAATATCAGCAACTTTCTTCTGCTGACTTCCCGATTCCAGCATCCTGTCAATCACACGATCTCTTATAGCGTACTGGTGTGTCCAATGGATTGACTGGTTACCATGGTCTTTACTTTGCATTCTGGCATGAATTTCAAAGTCGATATTGTCACCAACAATCCTATAATGAAACATCAAAAAGTGTTAATATTATGAAGTTGCAGCTTGGATCTATCAAACTTTACATTATATACCAACATAAAAAACAAAAACATACTTACAATAGATTATAATCAAAAACAACAATACAATATCTGGGCAACATTAGTGAGATTGGCCTTGCCAAGATGTCGTGAAAGATATTTACATTATTAATAACTACTAATATTAATAATTATGTTTGATTTCAAAGGCAATAAATTTTAATCTTTAGGTCATTGCATTTTATTACAACCATAATTATAAATATTACAATTCTAATTATTATTTTAACTTTTTTTTTCGTACTTAGACTTAGTAATAACATATATAAACATAAAACACAAACTTTAATTTACACTTACTTGTAGAAAGGTATATCTTCCTGTTTGAGTGCAAGCAAGGCTTCATTGATAACATCCTCTGTTGGTACTTCTTCGCCAACCTTCCCCTGTATGTTGGTTACAAATGCCAAGCACAGCTGGTGCACAGTTTTGTTGTAATAGCGGTAGTGGCGAATAGAATTTTCCTGCAAATCTGCAGTGCGCACCACAGCCATGTCATCAGCACTAAATGGTGGGAACTGCTTGTCAACTACCTCTTGCAACAATAAATATAAAGACTGGTTTTCTTCCACTCGTTTCTTCCACATGAGTGCCATCGCATCGTGATCATTTCCCATTAACCTTTGGAGATGGACAATCTGTTGGGGGGACATGCAAAGTCCCAACCTGTTCAGCCGAGTAGCCCCTTCATATGAAATTCCCCCGTAGCACAGCACCGTAGATATTCGATAGTGATATGCCGATAAATCTTGAACACGGTGCCGTGCTACTGAAGCAGTTGCAAGCGTGATCACATTCGCTGCAGGTCGTTTGTCTTGAACTTCATCTACTCTATCTCTAGCTTCTCCACAAGATCCTTTGATGCAAGCATTCCAAAATGGTAAATGTACTTCCGTTTCTTTTACAAGTAGTTTGTTTGTGAAGGCTTTCAGCTCGTCCACTTTTCTACCTTTTAATATAGTGTCTGACTTGCAATATTCCCTAAATTCTTTGTCCAACGTCCTATTCAGTGCATTCAGAAAATCTTCGCGTGAAGCTTCGTGCACAAAAAAAGCATTTGCAGCTGCTTTCCACCTACCTAGCGCTAGATTTTTTATTAGTCCGATGGTAGCTTTGTTATCTGGTGTTTTCACCGTCACATCTCCATTGGGTGAAAGTATTAAAACTTTTACGCTTGTTTGGTTTTCTGGAAGGTTTTCAACGTTGAAATTTGTTAAGATGTTTATTTCTTGCTGGTTCTCTTTGTCACTTAAATCAGGTAGAAGACAACGACGTGAAGGTGGAAGAGTATTTTCGTCGTACGCTTTCTTCGACTTGTGCGGAGGACTCTTTCCCGGTGTAGAAAGTGGAGCGGGACGTTTTGTTATCAAAGGCAAATGCAACGTTTCGCTTCGCCTAGGTTTATTCACCTCCGAAACTAAAAACTCGAAGAGCTCACAATATGTAGAGAGTTTCCTGAAGCATGCAGAGCAAACTCTTGAAGAAAGAGCAGTGTTTTTGTCAAGCTCTATGCCAGCGCGAAAACACGAGGTTGCAAGGACAACATTTTGTAATTTTCCTCGGTTGCACGGTTTAAAAACATTTACAAACGTTCCTAGGGAGCCATATTTGTTTTCAGAGAACACTTGCAAATTCTGCAGAACTCTTCAATCCGGCTAGTTACTGCTGGTTTTCTTCCTCGCCTTGGCTTTTTTGATGTTTCTTGCTTCGAACTCATAGAAATAGAACCACACCAACTGTGAAGAAACGCACGTGAAATTGTTTTTGACAGATACGCTTGCATGAACAGAGCGAAAACAATCAAAAACGGACAAATCTGATTGGCTCGTTCTATTTTGTTATTTTGACAGATTATCGAAGCGTGAAAGGGGCCGATCTCAAAAATACAATGGGCCGTTGCAGGCTCTCCTTTCCCTTCCCTCCCCCCCATTCCCCTCGCGGCTCGCTTCGCTCGCCGCTCGTTTCCCATC
>JAOCPT020573430.1:0-10691 GCA_026546935.2 Palythoa grandiflora | reverse complement strand
CACCTGTGATAGCATTTAAGGAGGTTTGTTTGCTGGTTGACAGTTATTATTAATAAAATGGCATAAATTTTTTTATTTATTTTATTTTTTATCAGATTGAAAGGATAAAGCTGACTCATGATCATATGAATTATGGCTCGGGATTCTTTGTGGAAGATGTTGAAATAGATGTTCCACAACATGACGAGGGTTACAAGTTCCCTTGCAACTGTTGGCTCTCCCAAGATCCAAAAGAGGAATTTGTCAGCAAAACTATACAGAGAGATCTGAATGCCCGACCTCCACAACCAAGTAATCACTTAAATAATGAACCATATACCTTATTGTTATTTATTTTTGCAAAGAGGAATATTTAAAAGTCTTAAAGTTCTCACGTTTGATTTGGCAAAAAGATTGTGTTAAATGGAACTAAATTTTGTGAAAACAGTATCAACTGCATCAGCGGGAACAATAAAATGCATCAGTCAAAAAAAAGAAAAAGTCAATATAAAGGTATTGCACCTGATCAAATTTCATATGCCTTAATCTTGTGATAATGGCAGCTTAGTATATTTATTCCTGAATGGCAAAGCCGTGACGTTGACGGGCCTTCAGCCTTCACTTCGAGCCTTTGGCCCATCAATCTCATGGCTTTGCCGTTCAGCAATAAATTTACTAGATTTGCCTGTGGAGGAAGCTAGCGAAAAATAGTTTTGCGAAAATTAGTACCAATAAGGTAATTTGTTACTGGAGATTTTATATTAATCTAATATTCTACACCTTTATCCTGAGGTGATATTGGCAGCAGTATTGCATAGTGCTGGTATTACATTTAGACTGGGATTGAAAATGAGAAAACACAAGCTTACTCAACAGACCTTGTGGTATCAGGACATTCATCAGGTTTTTCGCAAATATTTTGCCAGGTCAGACAACTTTTTACCTGGTTGCCTCAAATTGTTTTCAGTTAATTATTTCAATACTTGCCTTCTGTCGTGGTTCACCAGGTAGATTTCATTTATTGATCAGGGAGAGGCAATCTGACCTGTTAAAGTTTCAGGATTGTCTTGGGATCAGGTTCGCCAAAAATCCCACCAGGGTAGGGGACAAATCCCACCAGGGTAGGGGACGAATTCCACCAGGTCGGGTTAGCACCTATACATGGAAGCACGCCTGTTTTTCAAACACTTTAATATACGCAGTGAAACGTAAATTGTTTTTTCTTACTAATTGCCCGAAACGAGAGCACACATTGCGAGTTTTTCTTGCAATTACCGTTCTCTTTCTCATTCGGAGTGTATTTGGGGATGAAAAATCACCTGACCGATACAAAATCGTCCGCAACTTAAAATAAGCCACATGTTCATAGTCGCAAAATTTAATTGGTTGAACGAACTGGTCTTTCGCTGCGACGGGTGTCTAAACCGCAGTAAGGGACTTTCTACAAACTGTGGCAAATTCAATCACTGATAGCCAACTCTCACGCAAGTTTTTGCGATCATCAAAAATTTGGGTAAGGGGAGGCGAATTTAACGAGTCGCTATGGTCTACGTATAAAATTGCTTGTTGTGTTCCGGGCAGTTACGCTTCGAATCAAAGGTGTTGGACACATTCTTTTCATGTTCCCCAAGTTATGCTATACTGAACTTTAATTCTTGCTGTTTAGTTGTGGCACTCGCTATAAAGCGTCAATCACTAATCACAGTCAACTCTCGCCTTGCGAACATCTCGCTATTACGGAATCTTGCTAACACGAAGAGAAAATGTGCTCCCGACAAAAAAGTAATACAAAGTAAACAAGACATTTTAGAAAAGCGTACACTGGGTTGCCTGCTTTCCATGAGAAACTTGGTGCACGAAAAAAAAATCAGCAGTAGGTGTAAAATGATGCCGATGAATAAAAAAATTGGCATCATGAAATCGATGTCATAGTCTTTTGCTGAGTTGCATCAATTATCACCCAAACTTAAGGTGTTTTCTATTGTCATGTTATGTTATGATCCCCAAAACTCATACAGCGACTGGCTCACACGTCTTTCCTATTGTCCTATACTGTACCGCCTCGTCAGTGTCGCGGTCTTCCCATCGGCTGATTCATTGGCAACAATGAATGGTCTGAATGGATTTATTTTGTAATTAGCTCCAGTATTTATTCCCAAGCAAGGCCGGAACGTTCATAAGCTGGTTAACTTTAACCCTGGACTAAACTAATACGTATAGTTTTTAAAAGCAATTTTTCACCAACGGAAGAGCTGTGGTTCTTACTAAATATAGCATAGATTTTTCAAGGAAGTGAAACTGCCAACCTCCATGAGGCCGGAGGAGCTAGTATCCCAATCAAGGCCAGAGGAGTGAGGAGGGCAGGAAGGGTGCAAACCACTTCCCCAATTCTCAGCATACAAATAGATTTTTTGCAGCGATCACGGAGTTTTCTTAAAAGCGAAGTTTCTAGTTGCCAAAAGGTATATATTATTTTTGTCTGAAGAACTGTCTTTTATCGGAAATCCTTACGTCCGTGGTCGTGAACATACCGTATGTCATGTCGTATTCCTGAGTTATCGAAACGAACTCCGTTCAAACCTTCGGTTTACCACCCTTAGGTTTTGCTAGAAAGCCGGCATAGTTTAAGTTTGTCAGTTAGCACTGACCAATTACAAGGGAAATTCCTCGCCAAAGAAACAAAATCTGACCGATCAAAGAATATGAATATAGTCAAAATTACTCCCTGAATGCGCAGAAATGGCATTTCAGAGAGTGCAGTTCGCCTTCAGCGGCCCTTGCAAGAATGTTCTCCTCCGGCCGGCCCTGCCAGTTATGTCTATATAAAGTTGGAAAGAGAAATATATGTGTTAAAAATTTAAACCTGGGTTAGTGCTAACAGCCTTTTGAACAACTGGACCCTGATTCAATGCATAACTTATGTTTACACATGCTAATACTAATACGTGGGAATGTTTTGCCTGTTGTAGATCAGAGGTATACGATATCGGTAAAACTTGGCGCTGTGGAGAACCCGTTGATGAAGTTGTTTGTTCGCCTGGTTGGAGACAAAGCAGAGAGTAGCAAAATTGTTTTAAGACCTGCTGGTAATCAGTTAGAAAAGTTTGAGGACGGAAAAGTTTACAAGTTCACTGTGGAAATGCCTGGAGTTGGACAGGTAAGACATTTGTAAATGATATGAAAAACTTGTAGTCATTTATCTGTTAACAAAATAAAGACTTATCGTTTTCCTTTTCGGGATGACAGACTTTTTAACAATCCGAGAGTTTTCAAACGGCCAATTTCTGAATTTCATGATACAACAGACATGTTCATTTTCTGAATCCACATTTCGAAGGAAACAAAATGAATGATAACTTAATAGGACTTCAACTGTATCCAGTCGTACGTTTCGCCACTGCGCCAACCATGCCTCCGTTTATAATGCCGCCCAAAGCCCCTTATGAAGTTGTGTTAAGGCTTTGACGTGGGATTTTACGGTATTGATCGCTGTGTTGCATTTTTCCATTCAAATAAATTATCTAATATCTTATAGACCTTATTATATATTAATAAGGTGGTTAACATACTGAATATTCAGTGAAACTTAAGTAAGATGACAATAGTTTAATCGAACTTTCGACTTAGTTTGAAGTCATTTATTTCAAAGGTCGATTTTCACATGCGTATACGCCTTATTCCAAAATGGCGGCGGTCGCGAAAAACCGGTGACGAGTTGCATGAAAACGAGGCATCAAGGGCCTCAGCGCGCGAATTTCAACATTTTTCGCTACTTTTCTTTCGACAGGCCCTTCTTAAGTGTTCTTTTCCGGCCAGCGAATGAAGTTTTATAATCTTGTAGCTTGAAATGGCGCGAACAAACTCTTGTGTGTACTGACACTTGAAAATCTCTCCCTAAATCTCTTCGTATAGCAATAATCCACTTCTTGAATAGCAATTTGTCACCAGGGAACTTGTGATAGGATATTTTGATGCCATTTTCAGTATAAACTTTCTTTTTACAGCCAGGAACAGAGCAATTTTGAGGCATTTTGACCTTCTGTTTTCGAAAGAAAAGTAGGGAAAAATGTTAAAATTCGCGCGCTGAGGCCCTTGATGCCTCGTTTTCATGCAACTCCTCACCGATTTTTCGCGACCGCCGCCATTTTGGAATAAGGTGTATTGCTTTCATGAAAATGTAAACTTTCACAACCTGGTGACAGCCAAGCGTCATTTTCGTGCTTCATAGCGCTATGAAATCACACTTGTCGACCAATCAAAATGCACGAAGTATTTGAACTATTTAATAACATGAATTAGTGTATACTACGCGGGAAAATCCTTAGATGGCGTAATTTGATTGGTTCGCTATCTCGCAATAATGAGCACTATCCACTCGGAATAATGTTTGTGTCAAAATAGCGGCGAAAAATTCCCGTTTTGCAACCGTCACAGACGATGAAATTTTGCAAATACAGATAAATGCAATTCCAGAAAATACCAAGAAAGCAACAAAATACGGACTGCGTGTTTTTCAAGTTAAAAAGCGCTTTAATATTCGAAAAATTCAAACTAATCTACAATGTTTACAATTTTTCAGAGAAACAAATGGTTCTCTTTAAAATCACACCGGCAAGTCAATGTTTATGCCGGGTTTGAATGGCATTCATTGTCAAAATTCCCAATTTTAAAACAGTTTTGGCTCATTTCAGGCTGGTTTTTGCTACAAATATATTAAAGCGAATTAAAAGCCAACACCAACAACTTAAAAAAAAACTTAAAAAAGGAACTTAACAGGTTTATGTTTATGCAACAAAACAATACAGTTGTTTTACCAAAAAGCAACGCTTATCTCGATCAGAGCCGCCATCAACCGATACTTGAGGAACGCGTACGAGTCAAACAAAAGGTCGTTTTTGTTAATTAAATCAATCCATAACTCTCCCACTTGATTAAGACTTCTTCATGCTTTATAAAATACATTTGATTCATCACGAATCATTTTCTGAAGCTGTGCAAATACAGTGATTTCAGGTACTTTATTGTAAACAACTTTAGCTTGTGTACTGTATGTGAACTTTGACCCCACTGAATGAAGTTTTCTCAAAGCAAGATGCTTTATTCCTTCTTCTTCAGCTTTGTGGTCAGTCTTAATGAAGAACGATGTTATGAAAAATACTGAAGACAACACAAATTCACAGTTTCAACAACAGTCTCCATTCAAGAAAATCTAAACGTCGCTATTTCAGCAGCAAGCACATGGTTGTGACTTCGGGAGGCAGTTTTACAAATTGTTCCTTCAACTTAAAGTCCAAGTGAACATTGATCGAGGTGAGCAGTTAACGTTAATTTTCACTTTTCTCTGGTTATTTTCAGAATGAAAAAGTAAAGAAACATGTTTTGACAGGAATTTCTGAAAACTCCATTTTGGCCAAGGTTCTTTGTGTGAACTGTAAGTAGATTAGCATACATTTACACGCATGAGATGCAGCATGCAAGCGAGTCTCAACTTTGTGATAAATTATAAAATTGAAAACAAAAAGTTGTGGTCGAGTTTTTCTTGAGGTCACTTCGTTTGTATATACTAATACAATTATTCTCTTCAGTGTCGATGAATAGTGGCTTTTAGAATATTCATCTCGATGCTTCGCATCTCGGCGAATATTCTGCCACTAGTCACCTCGACTTCCGAGAATAATAATTGTTAATTAGTAAATGACAGTTAAGAGTCGATTCTATGACTGAGACCAGTACTTTCTAATAAAGCTTGGTAGAGATTTAGAGTTTTCTTGTATTGTAGTTAGGATAAATTATTATACTCTTTGATACATTATTAGTGAAGTTTGTTTTGTCCCCAATCGGTTTTATACCTATAAAAGAGTTGTTTACAAGGTTTTTTACAGACCAGTTGAAGAAAAACAATTCTTTGAAATTCATAAGTTCACATGCGTTTATTTCTTTGAATTGCCAAGTAAATAGCAAGTTGATGCGCTGTTATTTCAGTTGTTTACAGTCAAGTGAATTCCCGCGCTTTTTGAGGCAAGCACCGGCATACCTTGACATCCTAAAAACATTGCTGTATTAGTAAATGCTTTGGAAAATGGGTGTGTTTCCACACGACACAAAATACGTAACGAGCTTCCATGGAAACACCATGACTTGTTATTGATGCAATCAAACAGAAAATCAAACCTGTCACTCAATTGACATCTTGGGCAGAAGAAATTGCTATATAAGGGAATGGTTTGGAAAGTGGTTATGTTCCCAAGTAATCATTGGGGAAACAACATTTTCTGCTCATTATCGTCTCAGGTTCCAACATATTTGATACAATAGATCGTGAACTGTAAAACAGTCAGACGGCGAAAGAAACAGGTTTCAAAGATATCTGCAAACACTGGATCAAACGAAGCTAGTATTCTTGTGTGGTAAAAAAACATGAGTGGAAAATCAGATCAAAGTAACGAACAGCCGCCCCCTATTCCTCCTCGGTCGTTAAAACCTCGATATCTTTCTTCATCTTGTATGAGGAATTCAGAAAGTGCATTGACAAAACTACGCATAAACCACACACCACAGCATTACGAGACAGAAAAAGCACCAACACACGGAAGTTTCGACAGTGCTGCCGAAGTAAAGTTGAAAAGAACGTTGTCATACCAATTTGCCATTTCAGATTCAGAGTGTGAAAGCGATTTCACTGATGGTCCTCGTTACATCTTTTACACTCCTGGCAGAGAGACACCAACTATGCATCACAGAGATGTTGTTGAAACCGGAGGCGAACCAGCAAAGGTAGGTGACAGAACATTTTACAACCTACAACGACGCAGAAACGCAACTTGCTTTGAACTGAACCGAACTGTGCGAGGATTGAACCAACAGAAGAGTCTTCATCTTCTGTTCAAACAAGCGGTGAAAGATGAATAGCCCTCCATACTGAATATCGCGATGCGAGATGATATGCATCAAACTTGCTTGTCCAGTGTCATTTGTACATAAAGTTGTCGAAGATGACTTGTTGTTCAAGATCATTTCTTGTGCGATATCTGTGTTAGCTGGTGCGCCATCTTTAACTTCTTCCCACGAAGACAAGACGTAAAATTGGAGACACTTTGAAAAGCAAACTGGAGAGAGTTGTCGAGAGAGAGTTGTTTGGAGAGTTTTCGTCTTAAAAGTTGTATATAGTCATAGTGCATGAAAATAAGTTGTTCCCGTTCTTCTTCAGGTAGATTTGAGAAATTATTTTCCAGCTGGAGTCTAAGACCAAGTAGAATCTTTTGACCAAGGTAGGGTTAATAGGCGGCTCCCCTTTAGACTAGCAATCATCTGCTTTTTGACATTTACACCTCTTGCTTTTTATTTCGTGCAAAATAGCTAACAGCGTTCGTTTAGAAAAACACGCGCATAGAAAGTTATGGAGTAACGACAACTGAATCACCCACTTATTACCTTTTGTCTTTTTGTTGTAACCACGAAGCAAAACTGTCCATGTTTTAGTTTAAAAGACTTCTGCAGTTCTACCAATAGTATTATATCTAAATAGAATGAACATACACAAACAATTTTCCAATTTGCACCGACAGCATACAAACTATGTAGCATATTGTGTTAATCAGCTGAATATTTATAAGCGAATTCTTGTACCTGTTTTACAGTTGGTATGTGTAAACCTTTTACGCGCAATTTCAATGAAAAGGAAATGTAATATGGAATAAACGTAAATTGAAAAATTATCACAATGGAAAAAAACATCAAATTAAGATCAGTCATGTCATTTTAGTAAATACCAGCTCACAATACGCGCGATTTGACTGGTTTAGAAATAGTAGATGTACGATAATATGTACATAGTAGATAATGGCAAAACAAAATGGCGGACGTATGGTTCCGTTTTGCAACCGTTTATGGCAGAAAATACTGTTCCTCAAAACAACACAAATATAAAAATTTAGCTTAAAAGTTTTTCAAGGTTAGTGAGCTATATTTCTACATTCAGAGCATAAAAACAATCACAAAATGAATTACAAAAGTGTAAACAATTGTCAATGAAAATGTTTCTATAAATTAATTTTTCAAACCGCATAGTTTTATACTTCTGAGTTGTTTCGGCTATCGTTTTGTTGCAAAAACCAAAGGGTTCTAAACTCCTTTGAATACCAAGGCCTGTTCCACGAAGAACCGTTGATTGTGGGTCGAAGTTTATAGTTTTCATTCAAGAGCGATATTTGGTACCGTTCCTGGACAGTGAAGCAGCTTTGTTCGATGTCTTCAATGACAATTGCTTGCGTTGAGCCAGTTTATTGATTTGGCCGTTTCGTCACCCAGTTATTCAATAAACTTTATCAGAAGATTTTAAAATTTCATTAGTTAATAAGTCAGCAGCGCTGGGAACCTTCCTTCAACTGGAAATTCTTTTTTTTTTTCAGGTCAAGATTTTTCCTCAAATGCAAATTTAAACTTAACTTAAATCATCCTTGAACAACTGTTTGAATTGTGTTTGAGTAAACTGCGCTCTAAAAACAAAAGGTTTTTCAAAGATTTAAAAAAACCGGCATTTTGAAGTTGACAAGCTGTCAAAACAACGTGTTGTAAAGTGAGCCGCTCATCCGTGCATAAATTTCGTCACGCTTCTTGATTTTACTGAATAAAATTGTGCAAACCCTTCTCTTCGACGAAAATTTCTAAAGATTACTTCGCTGTTATATACTACTCGCTGCCACTATCCACTGAAATTGTAATAGAATAAGTGTTAATTGATACAATGAATCATAATATTTGAATTTAAATGTTTAATATCTCAGCACTTTTATTCATCTTTTACCCATTTTATTAAATTAAATGCCATCTTATAAGTATCTGGAGTTACATTTTCAAATATAAATGCAATCTTGTAAATATATGTAATTATGTTATTATATTGATAATAACAGAAGGTCTAATAAAACAATAGTTCATAATGTCAATCATATTATTTTAATGATTTGTTACAATTGTTGCCTGGTGGTTTAAAAAACAAAGAAAGATGATTTTATACGGAAATAATAACCCAAGGGTGGGACTACCCAAAGATATCTGAATTTACCAGCTAGCCGCATTAGGAAGGAAATGGTTTCCCTCACATATCATAGAAATGTACTTCTCAGTTACCTCGATAATGAACTGTCTACGTCAGTCAAAAAGGAATGACAGGTAGCACATAATTGTCTGCAATTAAGTTGCCTTACCTTGGACCCATTTTTAACTACACACAACGTAGAATTACCAAATTGGTGAGATTAGTTTTCAGATTAGTTTTCTCATCTTTCAAATTTAGGGGGGAGGAGGGGGGGCGGACAAGAACTACATTCCCAAAGGACTAAAATTCCACGTGGTGGGAATGAACTGGAAGGCAATAGCAAAATATCTCCGAATAATGTTACAATGGAGTGACAGGCCAACACGGCTTCGCTCATTGTTCATATTTCGGTGGGTTACTTCGATACTTTGTTTTGCTTTGTTGATAAACTTTTGCTTTGACAAGCAGGTCTTTTAGGAAGTGTACTCGTTTGTACCAAACAATTCATTTCTGTGGGAAGATCGTATTTAAGTATGGTTGGTTTTCTATTAAATACCAGTTCTTACACGGTATTTGTCTGACGTCCGGCATTCCCGGAACAAATTCTGTGACGAAAGGCAGTGTTTTCTCTTGGATTTTTGGTTTCTTTTTAAATGCCACACTTCTACTTTCAAATTTGACTTCTGCATGGGTTTTCTCAATTTGGATTTCTGTTTATCCTCGTTATAAGAAGCGTTTTTTGAAACCCCCGATTTGGGTTACAAATTTACCTTTATTTGAGTTTGTCCGCAGGAGTCTAATTCGCCTTTTACAAAGTCTTTTTTTAAATCCAGGTGATTGGCGATATTTGAAGTACGTATTTTGAAAATTTTTGGTTTGAAGTGTGTGGACAGATCTAGTCAGTGTCCGTTTCACATTGACGTTTGCTTTAATAAATAGTTGTGTCTAAGAAGGTTGCTTTGGAGTCCAAAATTTCTGCTGTGAACGTAACTGTAGGATGGAATTCGCTTACTTTCTTAACAGCCTAGCATCTCTGGACTTTTGGTTGCCATCTTTTGTTTGGTGTTACTTTTACCGTTTGGCAAGATCCAGAATTCATCTATCGAGAAGGCTCATCAGTTGCCAATGAATACGTAGTTTTGGGTTCGATAAATTTGGACGTGAGCGACAGAGGAATTCAATCCTGTCACGTTTGTAGTTTGGCAAACCAACAATTTTAGCAGCCCACAAGTTTTTCTAAATAATTAAAAAGCAAATTCTGAGCCTGAAGTGTAAACCCATTTTCTCCATATATACAGAGTCAAATATTTGGAAGGCTAGTTTTAAACAGAAAAACCGTTTTTAAAAAAAAATATTTTAAGCCCATGTTAATAATTTTTGTTCACAAACTTGAATTATGTGATCCCTTAAATTGTGTATAATTAACGAATCTGTTTACTCACTCAAAACAGTCAATTTATCTATTATGTATATCAATATACTCTCGGGTGCCTAATAAATAGGGGGAAAGGGCTGGAATAAATGTGGGATTGGAAAATTTTGAAAACCTAATAAGCGAGGGAGCAGGATCAGAAAATATCAAAATAACTGTTTATCTCACAATCTATTAAATGGGGGGGAGTCCTACTAAGGCTGGGGGTATTGGGAAAAAATCAAAATTTTAGTATGCTGCATG
>JAOCPT020573366.1:0-10694 GCA_026546935.2 Palythoa grandiflora | reverse complement strand
CTGCTCTCGATTTCTCCCAAACGCACCTCGGTTTGCATTAGCCTGTGCAAACACGGTAGCTGTGTTTTATTTCTTAATGGAACATTGAAATAAACTGGCGGGAAGAGTAGATGATTCCTGAAGTGACGTCACGGCCTGTTTTGGACCCAGACTTAGAAACTCCCGGTCATCTTCGTTAAGCGTAGCCGGCGCGGGAACTTTAAAGCTCAATTTTGTGTCAAAAATGTGACGCAATCGAAAATTGTTTTTAGAATACTCTTCTACGTATTCTATAGATACCAAAACCGAAAAACAAATTGACTATATAGAAACTTTAAGCTTTATGTCAACAATTTTAATGAAAGTATTTGGCAAGTGTAATGTTGAAATTAGGGAGAATTTTGGCACAATTTGTATTATTTGTTATCGGGGAGCCTAGCTCACATTTCGCTGTATATTATGCCTTTAAATAATGTTGGTGGTTTAATTTACTCAACTCAATTCAATTTATTATCGCTTTATCATTATTTACAATAATTACATACCGTCTGTAAATAGCGTGGCTAGTCTACTGGGCAGGTGGTAAGGAGACACAGAAAAATACTCACAAAATTACGAGACAGTGAAAAACGTCAGTGTCAACGTTATAAAAAGAAAACACAAATGAAGTAAAAAAACAAGTAATTCAAGGTTTAAAAAAGAAAATTGAAATTACAGATTATTTCTTTTTCTTTACTATTATTGGATCAGGCAGATTCGTAGGTGGAGAGAGATATAAACGTTCCAGCATCTCAATATTTATGGTTAAATCTAAGTATACAGAAGGTAGCGTGTTAGCATAGTATCAGGATCGCTGTCTTTCAGTCACAGCTGAGCATTGATCATTAGCCATTGGATCTTTTCCACAGATGCTGACTCAACTTTCGAGTCTTACGAGGTTGGTAAAGTTACGACCAGCTTTGCCTGGGGGCTAACCTGTGAGTAATGCCCATTCCGGGGAGAGCTAATGACTCTCATTCGCTTAACACTACAGAAACTGGTAAGAAATATTGACTACCAATGGGCCAATCTTTCAGCTCAGTTTTACATACCTTTCAGTTTATTTATTTGCCAGAAAAAAACATATACAAACAGACATTCAAACTATTACAAAAATGTTACTTAAAGATTGAGGCCCTGTTCACACGTATCCGGACATTTTTGAAAACGGAGATTTTTTCCTTTTTCAAAAAAAATACGTGTCCACACGTAGCGTTTTCAAATCGTATTAGCCCGTCCACACTAATACGCTAAAGCCAGGTAAATACGCTAGCTCTCTCTAAAAAACATACGCTGTAACCAATAGAGCATGCGCGGGAAGGACTGGATCATAAGTATGACATCTTCGTATTCGAAAACCTCCGTTTTTCCCGTCCAGACAAATACGATAAATCTCCGTTTTCAAAAATCTCCACTCTGGAGAACGTTTTCGAAAACCTCTTTTTCAGTGATCGAAAACGCCGTATACGTGTGGACGGAAGGCTAAAACGGAGAAAAAATCTCCGTTTTCGAAAATATCTGGATACGTGTGGACGGGTCCTGAGGAGATGTGAAATATAAGTAAAAGAACTGAAAGTATTTTTCTGGAGAGGAAGTTCTGGTAGAAACCCTGGGGCTTATTAATAGAGCTCCCTCCCTAACCTAAAATTAAATATAAAGATTAAATAAACAGCGATATTTTACAGAGGTTTTTAATTAGGATAAAAAGCATGCAAAACAAAACTAACAGAAAGCAGCAGTGAACAAGTGATATTAACAATCAGGCTTGGAAAAAGATTCTATTAAGTATGCAGAGTCTGCAGTATTGTTTGGTAGTTCCAGTAAAGGACAATGACAGAGCAAAAGCAAAGCGTAAGCATCAGTATTAACAATACTTACCTGGCAAGGGTGCACCTCCTCCCATCACTACAGCTTTGACGGGTTGAACAGCTGCTTCTGAGGTAACCTGGCCTTTAGTATAGGTTCCTCCACTAATCATAGCGTAACCACCCGATACCAGCTGCCCAGCGGTGTTTAACATTTCAGGTGCACCATCTTGCAGAAGTTTGATGAGTCGCTGGAGGAGTGGCACTAGCTCACGATTGGTCTCTGCTAGTGGCAGATCGTCACCATATACTCCAGGCAGGCTAACTTCATAGTCTCCTGCAACCACTGCCGTGCCAGTTAACACCATCTAACAACAAAATGTGAAAGATACAATAAAATACAAGGTCATGCAATGGCAAAAGTTAAGACGTTGATAATTCCACAGAGAAAAGTGCATATCAACTACCTTGCTTATTTTGCCCACTGCAGAACTCAAAACTCACCTTTGCTTCAAGGGCAGAAATCTCTGCCTTGGTTCTGACGTATTCTAGTGTCGAGTGCTCCTCATCCATGTTCTCAGAGCGGCTGAGCAGCTGATCATGGAGTTCGCCTCGTAACCTCGCTTTTATCTGTTGGAATCGTTCAGTAACTGCAGCCTCTGCTTCTGGATTCAAGGCTCCCTGTAAACACGTTGCAGAGATGTCTGATTTACCTCAGTCATAACAGTAAATGTACCACAAAAAGCGCGAGTATAATTTACATGACACACAAAAGTTTACACGGCTTTATCAGGATTTCAGCATCAAAAAGAGTTTGGATCAGTGTTACTAACATGGGAAAATTTTACACAACACTCAGTTATTATCTGGATGCCATAATTAAAACTTTTATCAAATGCGTAAAAAAAAGCGCTGGCCTCATAATTCACCGTTTTCGTTGGAGCAGACCATATTGCCACTTGTGAACACCATTGGTTTCATACAGTTGAAGACTTTGCAATATTACGTACAAAACAAAGGAGGATTTGCCGGTTAATCAAAATTTACTCATAGTAAAACACATATAACAATTACATGACTAACAATAACAGCATCTGACACTCCGAAGACACTTATCCCTTCTCTGGAATTCATTCCCTACAAATATGATTGAATTTAAATTCGACAAGTTGTTATGTATATTAAAATAAGCCAATAAATACACGAGATCAATATCTTGTGCGAAAATTAAAAACAAATGGTCATGGCTGACAAACTGGTTGAATTTTGAATTGTGGTGAGCTTCAAAGAAAAAAACTCTAAATGAATACCTGAATTCATACAATGCAGGTTTGCTTTTAAAAGCTCGTCCAAATATTGTGTAGTACTCAGAAAGTCTGGTAATTACTTTAAAATGTACGTTTCAGCTTATTATGAAGGCCTTTTACCCCCTTTGATTTCCTTCCCCCAATATCAATGGCCTTAATAATAAATAATAAAAACTAAAAACTAAAGCCAAATCACCCAATAAAACATTACACCTCTACTTCCTCCAATACACCACCCACCATATCTGTAGTGCCTCCAATACACTACCCAACATTATACCTCTAGTACCTCCATTATAACACCCAACATGAATATACTGCGCTAGTACCTCCATTATACCAACCAACATTATACCTCTATTTCCTCCGTTATACCACTAACGTTATACCTCTAGTGCCTCCATTATACCAACCAACATTTATATACCTCTAGTGCCTCCATTATACCAACCAACATTATACCTCTAGTGCCTCCATTATACCAACCAACATTATACCTCTAGTGCCTCCATTATACTAACCAACATTATACCTCTAGTGCCTCCATTATACCAACCAACATTATACCCCTAGTGCCTCCATTATACCAACCAACATTATACCTCTAGTACCTCCATTATACCACTCAATATTATACCATTTGTTCCTCCATTATACCAACCAACATTAAACCTCTAGTACCTCCATTATACCACTCAATATTATACCGTTTGTTCCTCTATCGTACTACCCTTTATACCACCGAATATTATACCTCAAGTTCCTCCATGCGTGTCCTGTACTTGTTCTCCTCTGTCCTCAGTTTGTCAAAAAACCTGTTGATGGAGTCGGCAAACCTCTTGTGTGATGTAATATGAGCCTCTTCATGCTGCCTTTCAACAGCGTCAAACATTGTCAACACAGCCACCACATCCGCTGGCAACACTGCAGCATGATCCACAGATGTGTCGGTTCGCCGCTGGAGCTCTCGGTGGTCAGCATCAGTCAAGGCTGTTGTTTCTGTTTTGTGTAAGTAGTAAAACATTGTATTAATTCTGAAGTATTATTGTATTAATTTATCATTTAACTAATAACCAGTTTACAGTGAAGGCTGAGTTGGTAAAAAAAACTATAAGTGGTTAAAGAATTAAAAAACAAAAGAGCCAGATGCACTGAGGGATAAAAATATTGCAAAAAAGGACTAGAACTGTTAGATGGAGCATTCTTTTATACGGCCAGCTGGAACTGTTTCACGCAAAAAAAAATATCTTGATAAAGAAAATATTGTAGGTTACAGAAAAAACAAAAACCTTCATTTTCCTTTTTACACTTTAAATTCTTTCCCAATTGGTAGAAATTTGTTTAAATTGTTTTGAGATTGTTACACAAATATACCTACATTCTTTAGTAAAGAATTCCAAATAGAGAAATCTAAAAAAATAAAATACAGTGCTAGCTTTCATGTCGTCCAACTTGAAGCGGTTTACTATATGTGGTAATATAAACACTAACTATTTGTTCTTACGGGCAACTTCCTCACTCACCAACTTACTTCCTCACTCACTCACTCAATTAGTCACTTACTCACTCAACTAGTCACTCAATTAGTCACTCACTCGATTAGTTACTCACTCACTCACTCAATTAATCACTCACTCAATTAGTCACTCACTCACTCAATCAATTAGTCACTCACTCACTCAATTAGTCACTCACTCACTCACTCAATTAGTCATTCACTTAATTAGTCACTCACTCAATTAGTCACTCACTCACTCAATTAGTCACTCATTCACTCAATTAGTCACTCACTCACTCAATTAGTCATTCACTCACTCACTCAATTAGTCACTCACTTGAATAGTTACTCACTCAATCACTCACTAATCTGAGCAAAATCTACCTTCAGTGACGGTCTCAAGTGGCTCTTGCACCTGGAAGGCCATAATCTGATTGTCCTCCATCAACTGGTGATACAACTTGGCTTCAACTTCTGTCAACTCATCTTCACGATGACGCTGACGACGCCAGAAGCTACGGCGACCCACAATCTCTTCTTCAAGTAAAGCAACCTTTAAACACAATACTTAGTAGTTTATTATTTTAATTTTCTTCAAATTTGTTGCTTGGGCAAGTAAGTTTTAGAAGCAGCTCAGTTTCCCTTTCATTAATAATAAAAAACACCACAAACACAAATAAAGCCACCCAAATTGTGTTAATATAAATAATTTTAGGTTGATTACAGCTTAACTACCACCTATAAACTAGGGCAGAGAAACTCTAAAAGGTGAAAATATAATAAAACACCCATGCACACCTTATGAAAGTTTGATCATGCCTCATTCTGTGTATAAGTAGAAGAAAACCTACCGATCCAGGAGGGGGCCTTCTCTTGCGCTGTCGACTGGATGATAGTGTCAGTGGTTCAACCACCCCATACTCTTTGTTGATCTTAACACCAATAATGGTGGACAACTGTTCTGTTACGGGATCTACAGCTTTCTCCCCGATCATAATTGGCACCAGCCCCTCCCCCTGGGGATCTTCAATTGACCCTCCAAGAGGCAGCACATTGTCTGTATCATGGTCTTTCTCAATGCCTAAGATTGGTACGTGTAGGTCTGAGCCTGAAGAGTCCTTCATTGTTGTTCCAACCAGAATTGGTAGCAGTTGTCCGGTAGCAGAAAACTCGTACATACCGGGACATCCGCCATTTTCATTTAAGAGTGAGGCTCGTTCCTCCCTTCGCATAATATCATGCAATGAGCGCAAGGTTTGTGTGATTGACTTTGTGCGGGCACGGCTGAGATCCTTCTGTGCAGTCTCCAACACACTCATTTCATGCCTGCCACTAGACATGTTTGGACCAGTGATCGCCTCTTTCAGAGACTAAAAAAGATAAATTACGAAGTATGAATAAAGGCGAATTTCTTCACACTGAAAGGTAAAACTTTAAATGTTGGCAATTATATAATATCAAAAGAACGTTTTCACCTGACTCTGGTCATCTTCAGGTGTGAAATTTTAAATATACAAGTTTAAACGTATAAAAAAGCCACATTTCATTTGCATTTTTGACAAAATAACTATTCATCTGTGGCTTTATTTATCCGCTTTTAAAATTATCAAACTATCAAATTTTGATAAAAGATTAAGTTTCGCATGTTCCCTGACATATGTCGTCATCTTCGCATAGCAATAAAAACATAGAAAGGTGTCACACCTGAGTATCAGATGAGTTTAGCAAAATGTTTGATGCGCATACAGCATCATCAGTTCAGCTCATGTATGAGTCTGCTTACCAGTATAAACCACAGACATGACTTTGTTATTCCAGTAATGGCAGGCCTTAAATGGTTTTCTTGCAAAAAAATTCTAAACTAGGTTCACAGGTGTTGCTCCAGATTTTAACCTGTCGTGAATGTATTATCTATCAAATAAACTAAGATCAGAAAAATCTAAAAAGAAGTGAAACAATAAACCATCTCTTTTATGAATGCCCTCAGATCTGTAAATTATGGCAAAAATTTAAAAAAAATTGTCCAAACAAAAACAAACTTGGATTTTCAAATTACTTTGACAAAAATCCTGCTAGGTATATTTGATAATCTGCAAAGAGCGTCAATTACCTATTATTAATTACAAAATATTATATTTATATGTGTAGATGCAATGGTAGCGTACCAAAGCTATCTACTCTATTGCAATATATAAGAAACAAAAATGATGTATATAAGCTTGTCAGTTTCTCAATCGATTGTCAAATTCAAAAACTGTAAATATTAATTCTGCATATTGTTATTAGGATGAAGAGGGAAATAAAAAATTTTAAAAAAGAGAAACAAACTGGACATATTAGCACTTAACTCTGGACCAACCTGTAGTGCATCCACAACACGTGACTCATAGTACAACTCTGCTGCATCCAGCACAGCTTGGTAGCCGCCGCCCATTGGTTCCAGTTCTCGCTCCTCACCATCATCAATGAGCCTGGCACTAGTAGATTTTAAAGGTTTTCCTGAGAGAGGTTCAGTGAATGGGTCACCAAAGAGAATTGGGATTTCGTCCCCACGTTCACAGTCCCCTGGTACTCCACCAACGGGAATTACGTTTCCATTTCGGGGATCAATCGTCACATTCAGTATTGGCACAGGCCGCCCACTGTTGGGGTCTAGCATCATTGAACCAATTTCTATAGCAACTGGAAGACCCGTGACTGGGTCATCATGGCAACCACCAATGGGGTGAGCATTACCTAGTTTGAAAACAGGAAAAACATATTAGCTCAAACTTCAGCTGTGCAATAATATATTTACACATATGTTGGATAGTAGTTATGAAAGATGTTTTGGGAAGTTATTGTTGTACCTGTCTCAGGATGAATGGTAATTCCAAGTATGGGCACGGGGAGCCCAGTTCTACCGCAGATCATCCTCCCACCAAGCCTCATGTCGCTCTTTCTCTCTAAAGGTGTCAAGGATGTTTTCACAGGCAGACCAGTCTCTGGGTTTGTTGGATAGGGAACGTAGGGAATGAGTGCTTCTGCTGAGCCTGCAGCATCAGCATTTGTGCAGTCAGCAGTAATGACGAGGCGGGAACTCAGAGGGTCATAGCCAACATTTCCTACAACAGGAAAAAAAATCAAAGTGATCTGGAAGTAACAAAATCCCACAGAAAATGCTTCTTCATCATTGTTTGCTAATCTTAATACGATTTGAAGCAGTAATAAACATATTCTGCTTTTTACTTTCAAATAAAAATTGGAGTAGACGTTCCCTGATTCTCAGATTTCTCCGTTCCTTTTTGTGAGGCTAAAACATTTGAGAAAAACTTTAAACTTTATCAACATTTTGAGAGGTATCCGAAAAAGACAATTAATAGAACATGTAATAGCACAACTACCAATCTGCACTTTAAAATATCTGCTCTATGCAGACGCAAAAAATTTAAAAAAATTCCATTTATCTTACCTTCAATGGGCATAGTTCGTCCAGTCTGTGGATGAACAAAGAACATCGGGGGCACAGGAATACTTGTCACTCCATCAGCCAACAACATGTTGGCAGTGTCAAGGTTTGGAACAATCAAACCAGTGTTCCTATCTTGGGATATAACATCTGTTTCACAAATACTCCCGTTGGGTTCAAAAAGTCTTTCTCTGTACAGGATTTCTCCCTCAGCTGTGCAGAGACGAGCACCAGTAGCTTCTCCTATCAGGCCCCAGGTCCCTCTCCGTTGGCACTCAATAGTGATCTCCACGGCCAAGCGCTGGATTATGGCGTCAACACGACCTCCAACCCTGGCACATAAAACGTTGTTTAGTTTGGCAATAATTCAGCCCTTGAACTGTAAGAGCACTACATCAATACCAATTTAACTATCTACCCATGACTTTCTGGCATGTTCTACTTTTAATCTACAAACATAGAGGCCAAAGAGCACTTCTGTAATTAATGATTTACATATACAAATCGTGCCCTCTTTCCTCATCCACTATAACCATTTTAAGCTTGTAACACTTTATAAATAAGCGCACTTTCCTCACCCCCCACAGACACACTGTAGCCAGCCCTTGCTTACCTGTGCTGCAGGTTGTCATCAAACTCATCTATCATATCCACACCCCCCTTCTCTGGGTTATTGGAATAAGACTTCAGCACTCGAATGGCTTCCCTCAGTGATGCCTCAAATGCCACTTGATGGGCTTGCCTGGCTGTTTCGTCGTTGTTTAGCAATGTCTTTTGCCGTTGTAATACTTGCTGAAAGTTAAAACCAAGATCCTTCCTCCTCTCCATCTCAGCATCCAACTGATATAAAAACAGAGGCAGAAGTAAAATATCGCTGTTATTGGCATTGACACCATTAACATCATCAGCAGCAGCATCATCATCGTCATAATTATAATCATTGTCATCATCATTTTATTTGCCTTTTCGTTTTTATAACAATAATACTTATTTATACTGAAGCTGTGCAGATATTAAACAATAAATTAAAAATATCAAAACAGTGTTTTACTTATTTTGTTCAATTTAGCCATATTTATTTTGTATGAATGTGTTATGTGTGTGTTGAGTTTATTTAATATAGAGTGTATGTAAGGAAATACCTAGAGTCTAATTTAATGAATGCCTAAAGTTTTCTGGAATTATTGCATTGACTAGTAAAATTATTTTGTTGATACCAATTGAAATTAGTTAAAATTGTAAGACGTTTAGATTATTTCAGTGACCTTCATCGATTATGAAAAGGAAAGCGAGATAGGTAAAAGTATGCTTTTTCTAAATTTTACGAAAAGATTATATTTGAAAGACTTGTTACTTTCTTAGACAAACATAATACATTTTATAAACACCAATATGGCTTCAGACAATATTTCTCTACTAGTCAAGCCATGATTCAACTTGTCCATCAGATCTCAACTTCAATTGATAACAAAGAGACTTGTGCTGGTATATTTCTAGACTTATCAAAGGCTTTTGATACTGTCAATCATTTAATTCTTTTAAATAAGCTAGAACACTATGGGATTAGAGGCGTATGCCTTAATTGGATCAGAAGTTATCTTGATAATCGTAAACAGTATGTTGAATTTAATCATGTGTCATCTAACCTGAACACTGTTAAATGTGGAATTCCCCAAGGAAGTATACTTGGACCATTGTTGTTTATTTTGTACATTAATGATATATCTAATTCCTCTAACCTCATAAAATTTATATTATTTGCTGATGACACCAATATCTTTTATTCTTGCAACAACCAGGATACCTTAATCACCATTTTAAATAATGAACTTGAGCATGTCTCTCAATGGCTTATTGCCAATAAACTTTCCATTAATGTTAAAGAAACTAAATATATTATTTTTCGAGTTAGGCAGAAAAAAATTGTTTATCCTAACTTTAATATAAAAATCAATAATGAGCTAATTGAACGCAAACAAAGCATAAAATTCCTAGGGGTTATAATTGATGAACATCTTTCATGGAAAGAACATATTGGCACTGTTGCCAATAAAATATCCAAAACTATAGGAATTATTTCCAAGGCAAAATTCTGCCTAACACAATCATCTTTATTCCAATTATACTATTCTATTGTTTACCCATACTTGTTTTATGGCAATATTGTATGGGGTGCTACCTATAAATCTAACCTCAGAAGGCTGACTGTTTTACACAAACGAATTATACGCATAATCACTAGATCACCATTTGATGCTCATACTGCTCCTCTGTTCTACAATTACAATCTTTTGACATTAGACAATATTCATTCTTTCCAAGTTGCTTTATTAATGTTTTCTGTAGAAACTAAAACTATTCCAAATTCATTTCACAACATGTTCAGTAAAAATTTTGAAAACCACCATTATACTACTAGAAAGTCAAATGATTATAGAATTCAATTTAGCAGAACCAACATACATAAATTTTCCATTGTGTCTGCTGGCCCAACATTATGGAACTCTCTCCCCTCTGAACTCAAGTCAAAATCATTGTTACATTCTTTCAGAAAAGACCTAAAGCAGTATCTAATCAATTTATATAAGACTTAAATACTTGCTATCCAAGCTTGGCTT
>JAOCPT020573314.1:0-10696 GCA_026546935.2 Palythoa grandiflora | reverse complement strand
AAACTTGGTCGTATGTCCGTGTCGCTGTACTTGTGTAGTAGGTCGGTGTTGGTGTGGTTTAATAGTCGTCCGCATCGTTGTTGTGATTCCAGTATTTTGCGTTGAGATTATTTCTGTATTTAGTCCTGTGTAGTTTTGGCATTTCACCTTTACATTGTATTGTAGGAAATATTGCCAAAGGCAGGAGCAGTTGAGTGAATAACTATATCCAAAATCAATAAAACGCCACAATGTCACATTCAATTTTGGACAATTTAAACGGTTTCCCCTCAACAACAAAGCATTGTAGCCCTTGGTTCCCGCAAACTGCCTCGCTTGCTCCAGCTGCTCCATCATTTGGTCGTTTAGGTTTAGATTCGAACAATCGACCATTTTAAATTCTTCCCGACTCAGGCACTGCCCAAGACTAAATTGACAACTTTGCTCCGTCGTCAAGCACTGAAAAAACAGCAGTAATATTACAACCTGCTCCATCTTCTTTCTCTGCATTAAAGCCAACTTGATTGAAGAAATTAAACGAGGACGTGATGTGACGGTAGCCAGCTTTTGCATTTGACACTCAGTTTCACACTATCAAATTCAAAGAATGGAAAACACCCGCTGGGCCTTTCATTTTATTTTTTCATTTTTTGAAGAACACAGAATTTCGAAACATATCAAAAGAAAAATAGACACGTCTCCAACGAGAGTCCTTTTTGTCCCCGACTTAGGTTTGAAATAACAGTATTTTTACTAAGTGAAACTAATTTTTAAACTCGCACGAGGGACGGAAGGGACATTTCGATTATTTCAAGGAGATGTGTTTATTCTTTCTAATTATAAATTCAAACAACACCATACTTTTATTTCAATGCAATTTTTTTATTTTCGTTTGTTTACAAGTTTATTTCCGATAACGCTAAAATAGCTATCAATGAATTGACTTCGTGATTTGTTTTCTGTAAATCTGTTTATAGTTGTTTCTAAGCTACATCCTCGCGATTTGAATAAAAGAAAGTAAAGGCAATATTGTCCACACACCTTTGACTACAAACTTTGCAAGCAGGTTGTGTTAAAAGTATAGTCTAGTGTGTTTTTATCTAAAAAATTCATACTTATTAAATATATAAAACAAATTGTATTTATCGAATTGTTTGAAATTTATATTAATGTTGTATAGTTTTGTTAGAAATTCGTTTCGCAGGTTTTCAAATTTCATGTGTTTACAATACATACAGTAATGAAGTTCGTCTGCAACACTTTTGCTATAACATAAGTTACATGTTCTTTTTTCTCATTGAGTTTTAACATAAGGGCCACTTTCTATTGGAAATTTATGAGCAGATAAGCACATTCTCGAGAAAGCAATATGGTGAGCAGTATTATCTATTGATTGCACAACAACCAATACAAATTTTATTAATATTGCATGTTACAAAGTTCTAAAATTTACAGACAACCATTGAGTCAAGCTTAAAAGATTTCAAACAACCCCATATCAACAGATTGAGAATACTCAGACTTTCATCCCAGCATTTGCCTGAAATCAAGGAACTTTGTTCCCAGTCGCCGCATGCAATGCAAAGAACAAGCATGCAGCAAGCGATCAATTGGTGAAGCGGAGGGTCAAAATAGAATTTACCCTTTTTTGCTTCTTGTCTGAATATTGAAAAAAACCTGGGAGATTTCAGTTCTTTCCTGGAATTCCAGGAGTTTGCGAGAGTTGACAGGTCTGCATGTGGCACATACCTCTAAAATTTGTCTACCAAACATTTGTATTTGATCAACTTGGAAAATCATTCTTTGTCTTGGATTTCCATACTTTCTTAGTTGGTTTGGTTTGGGTGTCTTAACCTGCAAGTCATTTAAATGACACAATTTCAACACTAAAAATCACTCGTTTTCAATACCTAGAGCTAAGGATTGGCAGGGGTAGAAAAATCATCTAGCCTGGGACTAGTAAAATGTGCTGTTGGGCTAGTAACAAAAGCTACAATCTAGCTTGGCAGGCTACTAGATTAAATTGAAACCGATCCAAAAGTGTTGCTGATAGCTTGCCTGGACAGAAAAAACTTCGGTTCAATCTTATCTTTTATAATTTTCCTTTTTCTACCATTTTTTTTCTTTTTAAAGATTCTTGAAATAAAGTCTTAAAACGAATAAGGCAACAATGACCGACAATATTTTTTTGAACATGTCATGTTAAGGTGAATGGTCAGTAGTGGGCAGAATTACGTTCGTACCATAGGTTTGCAATTTACATTATCCAAGTTGTATATTGTGCAAGTTTACAGTTGTTGTTTGAAACTCCCTTTCCCTTTCCCCCCCCCCCCCTACTTCCCCTCTTTACCCTTTGGGGTAGTAGTTTGGGATTAAAGGCTTTCTGGTCAGCTTGTAACAAAATTTAGGGAGAAAATTAGGGACTCTTTCTCTGAAAATTAGGGAATTTTAGGGATAAATAGCAAGAAAAAAAGGGCTATTTTAGGTCTTTTATGTCGAATAAAAACAACACTAGTTACATTTCTCTCACAGGTATTCATACTCCAATGAAAATTATTCAGTGAAAATGACAATGACTGAGACTAAGAAATGATGGACAGGTGCAATTCTGGTCATAAAAATTAATAACTGATATTAATTGAACATTTATAAGGGATCTGACTCCAGTTGGACTGGCACTGATGTCACGTCCGTAGAGCGATACAAGTTGAAGGATCAACTTTGGAATTAGTCCCAATGCAGATTCCATATCAAACAATTTCAATGACACCAGCCATATTAAAACATGATCACAAAAGGGAAAAAAGTAGGGATTTTTTAGGAAAAGCTCAAAAAATTGCCATGATACTGTTAACCCTTTCAGCCCAGAGCAATTTATCAACATCAAACTTCTCCTTACATAACTCATAACGAAACAATATAACTGGTAATGAGAAATAAAAAACTGATCAAGTGTTATTAACTGTAGAAGTTGAAAAGATAAATTCTCCCAAACTGCTTATACAGAAAGTATGGACCTCAGTTGGGAGAATTTACCAACACATCATTTGTCGTGCTTGGGGCTTAAAGGGTTAAACTACATCTGTTTGGGATTCCAGAAATTTACTTTCTAAAGTCGCTTGTTCATGTTACGCAAAAGTGAATAAAACAGGGCTAATCAATATCATGGGGGCCGCCATATTGCACTGATGTCTGACGTTACAACGTCAAATTATCAATATAATAGAATCAGCTCTCTTGCCTTGTTCCGATTGTTTTATTGCTTACATTTCTCATAAAATTTATCAAATAGAATAACAAAACGTTTTCCTTTTGAATCAACTTCACAAAAAGCTTGCATTTCTTCGATAACAAATTGCAGTTTGACGTTGTGACGCCACGTACGGTATAGATCGTGGGCGCAAACATGGCGGCAATTTGACGTTGTGACGTCACGGATTAGATCGCGGGCTCAAAGATGGCGGCAATTTGATGTTGTGACGTCACGGATTAGATCGCGGGCTCAAAGATGGCGGCAATTTGACGTTGTGACGTCACGGATTAGATCGCGGGCTCAAAGATGGCGGCAATTTGGCGTTGTGACGTCACGGATTAGATCGCGGGCGCAAACATGGCGGCTCACTTAACGTTCGTTCCGCACGTTTTATAAATTATCTTTAAGGAGGAGGTTTGAGGGGTTGCCCTAAAAATTACATTTCTGGAATCCCAAACAGATGTTCTTAAAGATATAAATTAAAAACTAGTTTTGGCGTTGAGCTTCTCTTAACTGGTTTGTAATCTGAAGTGTTTGTGGTTTGTCTTTCCTTTCTAGTTACATATGGGTCATGCTGTCGTGGTCTCAAGTGGTCATGTACTCAAACAGCGCCGTCAATCCTATTCTCTACTCCTTTCTTAGCACGCAGTTTAGACGGGGATTAAAACGCGTTTTGTGTTGTTGCAAAGTCAGTGGCCAGTTTTGCAGCGTTACGTCGTCAAGAAGCGGCAGGTTGTTATCTTCAACTCGTTCCTCATTTTATGATCGTAAAAAGAAAATTTGGGTCAGCCAGACAAATGTGTAGTGTACAGGGAATGGTGTAAACACGCTTTAATTACCCCTCCCGTCCCCCCCCCCCACCTTTCCATGTGCCCCCTTTCTGTAAGGAAGTCGCGGCTCAGCCGAGTGTTAAACATTTGTGTGATCTTCTTTTCCGCCAAAGGTGACTCAGCTTTCCATCCTCCCGCGGTCGGTAAAATGAGTAACAGCTTCTGCTGGAGGCTAACCTGCGATGGATTAGTGTTCCGTCCAGGGGGAGTCAATGACTTCTATCCCCTTAACACCACAGAAACCGGAGATAAGCACCGGCTCCAATGGGCCACTTCGGCTCATAAATGGATTTAGCTTTAACTTTTTTCTGTAAGGAACCTCTACAAAGCATCAAGTTTCTAATACCTCCCCCACCCCCTCCTCCCTGAAAAATTAAAGAATGATCAATCAATTTAAGCAGTTATTTCACCGCCAATTAAGTCACATTGCAGAGCAAAACTTTTGTCTCCAAAACTTTTGCTTATCATGTACCTCCTTTCAACAGCAATCCCATCTCCCGAAGGCCCAAAAATTTATAAGCTCTTGCTCGGAGATTTATTAGAGCGTAATAGAGCAGATATATAAATAGAAAGCTGGCGTGAACAACCAAAGAAAATAATTACTTGTTTCATGCAAGACATAGTCTCCTTATTTATAAGTATGTGTTTTAAATTTTTCAAGATGTTAGATAATAAGACAGATGTATAAATTATATTGCCTTTCAGCGAGCAAAAAACGTGCGTTTTAGTCACTTCGTAGATTCACGAATCCCCAACTAAATATGAATGGTGGCGATTTCAATATCCTTTTGTCTACATTCAATTTCAAATTCGCACTACTAGCCTCGTTTTAGGTATCAACCTAACATATTCTTTTAAAAGTTTAACTTAAGAACAAGGCTAGTAGTGCTAATTTGAATATAGACTAAAAACATTAAGGCCCTGTCCACACGTATCCGGATATTTTTGAAAACGGCTCTGTTTTCAAAAACATACGCGTCCACAGGTAGCGTTTTCAAATCGTATTCGCCCGTCCACTTGAATACGCTAAAGCCAGGTAAATACGCTATCTCTCTCTATAGAGTATGCGGTGTAACCAATAGAGAGTGCGCGGGAAGGACGGGATCTTAAGTATGACGTCATCGTATTGGAAAACCTCCGTTTCGCCCGTCCACATGATAAATCTCCGTTTTCAAAATCTCCACTCTGGAGAGCATTTTCGCAAACCTCCGTTTTCATGATCAAAAACGTCGTATACGTGTGGACGGAAGGCTAAAACGGAGAAAAAATCTTCGTTTTCGAAAATATCTGGATACGTGTGGACGGGGCCTAAAATCGCCGCCATTTAACATAAAGGTCTGTTGAGGAATTTTAAAATTTCGACACTTTGGTTGAAATCTATGTGGAGAGCTAGTGGTATTCTTTGGGAATTTTATATTTTTGACACTGAAAATAGAGTAAATGAAGAACATGATTAGTTTTCTGTTTTATTGTACCTATTATCGGTTTGTTTTACAATAAAGTATCAAGTTTCGACAGCCAAACTTACATTGCCCAAACTAAGGAACAGATCCAACCACAAATGTTTGGGGTTGGTTGGGGTGGAGTGGGGAGTTTGCGTTACCCACCATCTCGGAACAGTAAAATACGTTTTGTACCGATGATCTTTGGTCAGTCTTACCTTAAAGTGTAAATGACACAATTTTGTTTAATAAATTTCTTTCGTAGATGTACAAAAAAGGGAATATTGAATTAAAACGGACAGAAAAAAAATATTTCTAGTATTATTAGCAGCTAAAGATCCCAAAATTTACCTCTTAAAATGTCCCCGGGACTGTGGTGAGATCTGTGTCGTGACTTTAAAAAGTTTGATTTTAGCGTCGCTTGTCAGTTAGTACATTTTGAAAATAAAGAAGTAAAGTGGGAGCTTAACGCTTGTGGGATGTGGCTTTGAAAGATAAAATCGCAAGTTTAGCACATGCGTGCCAGTGATAGCTTGCAGCCACTATATTGGCACGCATATGCTGAATCGAACTTGTTATTTTATCTTTCAAAACCACATTCCACTTTACTTTTTGTTCCCTTTGGGAATCTGAGGCTGTTTGTTAGCTGTGCTCTGCTGACAGGGCCTCAACAGGTAAAAACAGCTGTCCATGGCTGCTAAGATGTACACTCAGGCTTACTTTATTTTAGAGTAGATTCAAGGAGTAATGCCCACGACCCATATGGCCGTAATGCCCAACATGGTGGCTACATGTTACCAATGGCACGCATGAGATGAATTTGTGTTTTGAAAATATTTGAGTTTCGTTTTCCCAATTTGATCTTTCGGCGCTCCTTCTTTGCAACATGTCTCTATCTCCGGGGATAGTTTCAACTTTTTTTGCCGCCATTGTGTTGCTTGTCAAACAAAATAATGTCCCAAACATGGATCACATGGTGTTTTTTCAGGTGCGATATACGAGACAGTTTAAAGCCAAACCTTTGCGTGTTTTGAATGGAAAATGTGGTTTAGCAATATGAATAAAAAATTTAGTAAGGAAATATTTTCTGTCATGAACACTTTTTTTAAAAAGAGTTTTGTTGCAGGAAGACAAGAGTATTTGTCAATTGTTCTCCTATATTCACAACTGCCTGCATTGTGTAAAACATTCGCTGAAACACAATTTTAGCATTTTTAAAATATTTTTTTATTGTAGGTACATCAGTAAAATTTAAAAAAATTCTTTTAACTCTATCACTAACGATAAAAAAGGTCTTAATCATAACAACTGAAACAATTGATAAACTAAATACTACTTAATTAACAAAATGTTATAATATATATTAATCTTTGTAAGAATTGTATATTGTATTGTGTTCTATTGCATTGTATTGTATTGTATTGTATTGTATTGTATTGTAATGTATTGCATTGCATTGCATTGTATTGTGCTGCATTCCATTGCATTGTATTGCATTGCATTACATTGTATTGTATTTCATTGCATTGCATTGTATTGTGTTGCATTCCATTGCATTGTATTGTATTGTATTGTATTGCACCCATTGCACTGTATTGTGTTGTATTGCATTGCATTGTATTGTGTTGCATTCCATTACATTGTATTGCATTGCATTGCATTACATTGTATTTCATTGCATTGCATTGTATTATGTTACATTGCATTGCATTGTATTGTACTGCATTGCATTGCAATTTATTGTGTTACATTCCATTACATTGTATTGTACTGCATTGCGTTGTGTTGTGTTGCATTCCATTCCATTTAATTGTATTGCGTTGCATTACATTGCATTATATTGTATTGTATTGCATTGTATTGTTATTGCATTGCATTGCATTGTATTGCATTGTATTATATTGTATTGCATTGCATTGCATTGCATTGTATTGTATTGTTATTACATTGCATTGCATTGTATTGTATAAAAATAATAAAATTAATTGAATTGTTAAAAAAGCAGTTAACTAGAACAACTTAATGATAATATTAAGTAACACTAAAACTAAATAACTTTTGTTGCAATGCTTTTGTTAAATTTATGAAAAGCAAACACATTTCTCCAATTATAATGCCGAGAATAGTATTGGTTGCAATTTTGCTATCATCGTGTTGAGCCACTCACTCAGAAAAGAAGAATTACCACCATCGTTTAGATCGCTACGCATCGTTACATTTTTTCTACGTATGGAACTCGCTTTAGACCGCTCTCAATCATGTTAAATTCAGTTAAGTTGACAGTGATAACGATTTTTGCAATTTCCTGAAATCTAATTGGTTGACGCACAGTCTGTTGAATCACGTTAATTCGTACGCGTTTACATAGATATCCGCACGGTGGAGAAGATCTACAGCCCCTCAGTCCTGCTGCACCAAAAAATATGGAGTTAAAAATTACATACATCTTATGTTAATGCAATTAAATCTTTAGTTGATACAATATCAACACTATAAAATCAGTTTAAACGGTAATATTTTAATACTTGAACCAACAAAGTAAACCTATAACAATTTTACACTCCACTTATTAGATCCCAGCAAGGCTCTCGTGTGTTGTCTGCAGAGAAAGCTTGGTGAGATTGCCTCGCAGAGACGAGGCGCACACGCACAATGAAGACTCGCGTTGCCTGAATTTCGCATCCACTACTCGTGAGTGCATGTGCAAACCAAAAACTGAGTTAAAACCATATAAAGCCTTAAAAGAAATAACTGAAAATTTCTGGAGGATCATTCCTTTAGACTATTAACAAGACGTCAGTATTTAAATACTCACTCACGTCTGATTGTTATTTAAATGTATACGTGTATTTCAAATATTGAATCAGTTTTGAGATTTGAGGTTGTGTAAATGACTTCTACATTAATCATAAATATAAAACGTTAGATGAAAATACTAAAAGCTTTAATAAAGTTTATGATTTTTTACAAGTTCTGGTCGTTCAATTATGATTAATTTTAAATGAAAGATCTAGAATAGAATCTATGTCTGTATGTCGTTTAAGGAAAGTCGCTAGTTGATTTCAAACCAATGCATGACTTTTCTTATAAGAAGCAGTAAATTTTGGCAACTCTTCATTAATATTGATTACTATTAAATTCAATCCGCTCGATATTGAGTTCAAGCAATTTGATTTGTTCCCTCTTCACTGTATATCATGATTTATATACCCTTGTTTGACAATATATGCAAAGCTTTTATGAAATGGGTTGTTGTTCATCGTGGAAGCTGGATAATAATAACGTTGCCAACAAAAGCTCGCTCGTTACAGCAACCATCTGACGTTCCTCACCCGATGCATCAAGAACCGCATTATCCCAAGAGACCTACGTACAACTAAAAAACAATAGCCGGATTGAAATGCACCAATCGCATCACACCACCATGATACATAATGCTGTACCTGAACCAGTCGACCCGATCGCCTGATGAAGACAAACAGTAAACTGTCGAAACGTTGCGTTCAACACCCAAGTGACTCTTTCGTGAGACAAAAGAAAAAATTATTATATGCAAAGCTGTCACAAAACCAAAAACCCAAGCCATGTTTATAACTAAAAGTTTTTTAAATGTTTTATGGCGGAAAAAGAGAAATTTCTAAAGGAAGTTTTAAAGACTCCGTATGCTTAACTCCAAACGCAAAATATCGAATATCAATTTTCGTGACGGATTTGGTACGGGATGGGAAGGGGGAGGACGCTGGAGTTTGCATTTTTGCAGTTTTGACCCTTTTTGGGACCAGATTAATTCTTTGGTCTCAAAAAACTGCAGGTTTTCGGTTTTGTTGTCTTTTGCGGTTTGCAAAGTCATATCTTTGTGCAGAATTCCCTATTCTCACTCTTGGGTATTTTCTCAGCATACTCTTAAACTTGGGGTATTTTTCAGTCTGTCGTTCTTATAAAAAAGATTGTCTCTACACTAAAGCGCTAGAAAACGCTGAACATCAAATAGTTAATGCAGAAGCCCATGAATGGAAGCCTCCACCTCCCAGACTAGCCCTAGGCCCTTTGAGTCAACCGTTGTGCGTATCTTATTTATTTTTAGAACGCTGTGAGTGGTCTAGATTCGCGCGCACTGTTCAGAGTGACCAATCAGAATGCATTTGTGTAAAACACGTGTGAAATGCATACGAAACATATGTGAAACTTTTCACACAGGTGAAAAGTGTGGGAAATTTTCAATTGAATTGAGCGTCATTCTGAAAATGTAGTTTTAAAAACAGAAAGCGACGCGCAAAGGCTGACTCAAGCATATAGTGCATATGGAGGCTCCTATTCATGGGCTCCTGTTATTAAATAGAAAGAGACACGCAAAGGCTGACTCAAGCATATAGTGCATATGGAGGCTTCTATTCATGAGCTCCTGTTATTAAATAAAAAGAGACGCGCAAAGGCTGACTCAAGCATATAGTGCATATGGCGGCTCCTATTCATGGGCTCCTGTTATTAAACAGAACGCGACGCGCAAAGGCTGACTCAAGCATATAGTGCATATGGTGGCACCTGTTCATGGGCTCCTGATTAGTGTCGATGATCGAAAGAGACGCTATGTTTGATTTCGGAACGAAGCGAAGAGGAAGACGCTGATAAACTTTTTCATTTTGAAACGTTTTTGATGGTCCACACCAAAACGATGGTTTTGATAAAAACGTCGATGACGCAATCGTTGGGAGAAGCTAAGTAGGTCAGCAGGTATTAGAATAAATTAGATTATGATAACAATTTTGAATCTAAATTTGAGCCAGTGACCTATATACGATACCGATGCAGTGCTTTAACCAACTGAGCTGTGAAGCCGCATCTCATCTGTTGGGAGAGGGTCAATTTTAGTGGGTCCATCTATGCCTTTTAAAGTTTAATAACTATATTTGGGCTTCTCTTTCTCAATTACTTAGATTGCGTTCATAACCGTATCAAGATCGTATAATAACGTCAGAAATCTTTCTTTTTGTTATTAATTGCAAATTTGCTTCAGTTCCTGTATATAGACAATAAATTAAGTAAACATAATTTCTAATCATCCAGTTCTGTAAAATATTAAAGTATTAAATCTTTTACTGGAAATAGTGTATTGCAACATAGAAAGTTTTGGCCATAAACCATGGCCTTCATCAGCAAATACTGGAGGTCACGTGACCCGGACAGATCACGTG
>JAOCPT020573277.1:0-10699 GCA_026546935.2 Palythoa grandiflora | reverse complement strand
TATTATTATTAGTAGTAGTAGTAGTAGTAGTAGTAGTAGTAGTAGTAGTAGTAGTAGTAGTAGTAGTAGTAGTAGTATTTGGGAGCATTTTGACATCACAATAAATTACTCTTCAAAAGGAGTTATTTTAACTCCTATTTAAAAGGGAGAATTTTTACTCTTATGCCATTTACTCCTAAAAAGGAGTTAATTGTACTCATTTGATGGGAGTAGTTTTTACTCCAGAAAATTAACTCCCCCTGTAAGAGTTAATTTTACTCCATCAACCAATCAGAATGAGTTAAAACTACTCCCATAAATTTTTTACTCCCTTAGCTTTAGAATCCAGGGAGTAAAAATAACTACCTTTCAAGAGTAATTTCAATTTAACTCACAAGAGGAGTTGTTTTGACTCTATAAAAGGAGTTAAAATGACCCCTAAAATTTTACTCCCTTAATGAGAGTAATTTTTACTCTTACGCAGGAGTAAAAATAACTCTCTAAAAATGACAGTGTGATGATCTATCACAGATCCCGCATTCTGATTAGCTTCTTGATCATGTGATGGTCCGTAGCTGCGAAAACAAAATGGCCGATCAAATCGTTGAGCCCCGTTTTGCGGTAGTTTCTAAGGATATTAGTGTGAATTTACCAAATATTTCTGTTCAGAAAAAGAAAGAAGGCAAAAGAAATTGGAATGAAGACATTTGACGGTAAGAATATGTTACAAAATTCCCATCTGCGTCAAAGCAAAATTGTTGCAACTCGCTCTTTACAAATTAATTTTGAAAGTCTGTTTATTTGCAGAAACGTTTAAGAGCTAAATAAAATTCCTAACTCCGAAAGAAGATTTGTCAAAAGACGTTTTCTGTGCTGATGCTAGACACAAAGATGGAAAAGGCTTTCAAAAGTTTCCTCTCTCTGTTCGATTCGGGCAACCGCTGACTGGTTCAAAATTGAAAATAAAATTAAATGATTTTAACAAAATTTACAATTGTTTATATATTTTCATTTGACCGATTAGTTGGCTTTTACTCAACAATTACACCTTTCGGTCTTATGGACAACGAATTCATAGCCTATTGAATCATAATCCATTCGGCCTCGAAGTCTAATTGTTGAATACACACCCCCATGGCGTTTCACGCCGTTTTCCTAACAAAGACATCCCTGAGTAATAATGTAGTGATTTACACGCCTAACTAGTATGAAGGGAGACGTGGGTTACAGTCCCGCTCAGGGCAAAACTAATAATTTTTTTTCCGATGAGTGTCTTGGGGTGATAAAATATAGATTATTTTTATCTTCTTTTGTACCAATCTTCCCACCTCGATATTTGTAATTTATCTTCTTGCAACGCAAAGGGTTTTGTGACATTTAATGTAGAGGTTGTAATATTATTAGTCTCTATTAATCACTTTGTGATACAAAAAAATGATTTATAAAGCTGCATTGACTTACAACTCAACTGACACCATTTGCTTTAATGGCAATATGTATTTTCTTTTTATTGTACCACACTTTTTATTTACATTACATTTCTATTTACAACATCTTACTGAAAGAAAACAAACCATTATAAGGACAAGAGTGAAAAAGAAACAATGAAAAACGAGGAACAAAGTGATTGTAAAGACCACCAAATCTTTTCCTGTTTTTCTATTTTTTTTCTTATAGCTACGAATTTTTTTGAAAAAATGCTTTTGATTTAAGTCAAGGGTTAACGGTTTTTACAGATTTATGAAAATAAAACTTTGCAAGTGCAAGAATTGAATTGCATTAGACATTCGTAAAACCCAATGCGGCTAATCTAAGAAGATCAGCCTCTTCATGAGTAGTGAGAGTGGCCATGAAATACTTGATAGGACACATATCTCGTACATTTTAGCGGTAAAAAATTAATACTCTGCGAGAATAGGTATTCACGGTTGATGTCACGCGGCTAGTGCTGATTTTGAAAAGGAACACAAACTCACTTTGGAAGAACTTTGAATATCAGTTCTAAGATATGAAACGAGTCGCCATAAAAGTTAAAGCTAACACCACTGACCATGAAGCGCGACTGCAGTGGCTCACCTTTACATCGCACTCGGAAGTCAGCGGTCGCTTTCATAGTCACGTGAATCGTGTGTTTAACCGCTGACCTCACTTCACACGGTCTCTCAAACATAACATCAAACCCATAATTCCTTTTGGCTCCTGGAATTTTGCTATTAGCTTGTGGCTTAAACTTGCCGTACGAACTCCTCAACACTTGGTTGGTCGGGCCTAGCAACTGTACCTCCGTCTCATACAAATGAGATTCTTTGGAGCCCCCGTACAAGCGAACTCCAAACATCACAATCTGCGAGCTAACCTCAAACTCTAGCACATCAACATGAGGCCTCCGTTTGTCGTTGTCAGTGTCTCTGTGCGTGGTGCAACGTAGGAGAGGCGTCTTAAGTGCCGTGGTTAAGGTACCTGTTCGGGGCACCTGAGAAAAGGACACCGGATTAGGACTGGAAACGACGTTGTTGTATGCCATAAACACTGACACGACCTCGCTATCTAGTAAAATTCCTGACGTCACAACGACTTCGGCAAAGGCTTCTGACGTCATAGTTGTGGTGGGGAACCGCAAGTGAGACACAGCATCACCCAAAGCTCTTCTCATTGCGGTTCCAGTCGGCTCCACGTTATTTTCAATACACCGAGCCTTAGCCCATCTCTTGACGGCGAGGAACATTTCAATTTCTTTGATTTCTAGTGTGTCTCGATTGAGTAAAGCTATAAGAGTGTCGCGGTTAATATCTAGCATTCCATCCGACTGGACACATTCGAAGGTATTGTTGTCAATGTATTGCCAACAGCAGATCTCCAGCCCTTCTTCTACAAACTGTTGCGCCTGCAGTAAAATTTCAAAAACGTTGCTGGGGTTCAGTTCTCTTTCTAAATACTCAACACATTCCGTTACAAGACATGGTACGTTGTACGTTTTTGCCAGCCTTAAAACTTCATAAACATCATCGGATGACAAACTCAGTTCATCACAATACAGATACTGAAGAAAAGTCAAGAAACTCCTTGCGTCGCAGTTGGGTAAGGTGATGATGTTCTTAGTGTTCGTAATAGCTCCAGGTCCGTAGAACATAGCGTAAAAGACCGGACTGCTGATCGCAAGTACGTACTTGTGCGCTGGGATCCGTCGCTGACTCGTTTCCATCTCCAAGTCTCTCACAACAAATGTAATGTCGCTCATCAGGCGATTGTTGAACATGAACGCGTTTCGTCCTCTGATCGTTACTGTTTTCGTTTGCCAGTCGTCATTGATATCATCAGATATCGACTGTTCAGAAGTTGATGTCATTGTAAGATACGTTGAATAAACCGATACCAGCGAGTCGTTATACCAGACTTTATTAACTTTTGGGGCGCAGTTTTATATACTTCAACTGGACTGAAAGCTCACCGGTAAATTTTTTGTTATATTATGTTTAATTAATGACTTTGATCATAACGAAAAATGTATTGCGGGTTTTGTAAACAAACCTCAGAAGTTTGATCTTTGACCTGATATACAAGAAATTTATGTGAGATGGAGATTTGACTTTGGCCTCAGCGCTCATTGGATTCAAAAGTTATCGGCGTTGTGTTATATGGTGCATGCTCTTAGGATTTGAAACATCAAGAAATGACAGACCAGTCTCCACAGTTCTTTTTTATGATCATTATAATTATAAATGAAGTTTTATATTTTCATCAAGACTCATGCATATATGTTGTGAATAATCAACATTTTCATGTACACAAACCGTTAGTTTGAAAATCGTATGTCGATAGCATTTTTTGGATAACTTAACTTAATAGTTGTTATTTTGTTGTTCTTATATGTGAAAGGCCGAAAACAATAAAACCTAACAAGAGGTTAGACTGCCGCAAAAGATTTGAATCACATTGGGAGGTGTGATTTTTCTTGCAAAAATTCGTCGGAGAAACTAACCTTTCCTGGACAAACGCTGTTGCTTTCAATTCAATTCAGTTTAACTTCAATTTCAATTTAATTTTAAATTTGATAAAACAATTTTCGTAGCAAAGTATTTACAAATAATGTTCTTGCCCGCGTTTAGCAGTGCTAGTCGTAGTAGACCCAACTAATAAAGTAAATTTAGTGTCGATCATTTTCGTAATGTGCAAGAATTTATATCATGTTTTCTCATGTTATTTGTATAATGCATAGTAAATAGTGATTAATCAATACATGATTATAAAACAAGGATTGAATTATTTAAAGAGGAACATGCTTAATGCTGACAACTTACATCGATTTGAACATTTTAAAGGGAAAAGAAACTTGTATCTTGTACAGTTGTGATTTATTAAGGTATAGCAATTTATTAAGATGTAATTTTAAACGTAATTAGAAAATTTCTTTTTGAACTTTTATCCTTTTGCTTTTAAACAGTATGAGGTAAAAGTCTCATTCCACACCCTGACACCAAATGTTTCCTACCAGAGAGCGAGCCATCTGGCTCCTTCAGTGACTAATTGATTACGTCAAATAGACATATCTGTTATTCAACAGCCGAGAGTTGTCAATGGAAAAAGAAAAAAACGTTTCTTTGTATTGAAACACTGTTTGTCTCACAAGCTATTATCACCTAGTAGTGTTCGTTTTAACACTCGTGCTTAATTTTAAAAAAGATGTTATTGAACGAGTTGATTATTTTTTCTAAACCTAGGCCTGTGGGAAAAGTAATCCAGGTTGAAATCAGTCTCTGAAGGTTGTTCAGTAAGATAAAAGATGAACTTTTAAAATCGTTTTTCTTAATGTTTGGATTGGTGTCCATAGTAGCGTTAAGAATCCTTTATCTTCAGTGCTGGGTTGTTCAAAAGCTGTTTAATTTAAAAGTATAAATACACAGGTGATTATACAAAATCGCGCGCGTAAAAACAAGTTTCACAACCAGTCTTCCGCCATCTTGTTTTCTTGCCGACACGTAAAATTTCTCGTGGCACTTGTTCAGTTCAGTTGTAGTCATTTCCTCGATAGCTGTTTCAAACTCATTTTGTTGCTCAAACCATGCTGCAAAAAGTATTTTCTTTTGTTAAACGTTGTATTTTTCTTCGTGTTTACATGGACATGGATGAATAGAAAAATTTGTAAACAAACTTGAAATGTCGATAATTTTTCTTAGCCGCCGGCTGAGAAACGAAGCAAACAGCTCTGCTGTTGATATTAAGCGAAAAAAACTTACCATCAAACACTGAAAATTTTAATTTTGTAGCTTTCTTTGTGTTTAAAGGGGTTCCTTCCTTGTTTATTTAAAAATTTCTTCTTCCAAAATTGAAGCAAAGCGGGAAGCCATTTTTTCACCGATGTGTGACCGAAGTGAATAGCGCAGGATATTCGGTGTTTGATGAACCAATCAGAGCGCGCGAAAAGTGCGATTCACCTGCTAGGTTAAGACTAAAATGAGCTAACCTTACAACAACCAATCACGATACATTACTTGAGCCTAACATCCAATCACATTACAATTTAACCGACCAATCAGTAATCGCGTACCAGACTATGGGAATTTTGTAACTGCACAGGTGAAATTTCAAAATGGAGGGCAATTACAGATAAAATTGAGGTCCAAATTTATAATATAGTTTGTCCCCTATGTTATCAGTATAGGTAATCGAATTGGACCGAGTCCATTTTGGGAAAAAATTACGCGTCGTTTAACCAAAATGAAGCCGGTTAATTGCCCGAACTTTAGGGCCAATTCTTTCAATTTGGCCAAACGACAAGTGATTTGTTCCCAAATCGGACGAGGACCCATTCGATTGCCTTTTAATAATATAGGGGGAAAATAATTTTTTTGAATTTTAATTAGCTTGTGGAATCAAACTTTCTGAAAGGAAAGTGTCGAGCGGCGGGGTTTTGAACAATCAGGAAATTGCCGTGGGACAAAACAGTAAGTATTAAACAGCAGTCAATGGAAAAGAATGAAATTAAAAAACAAAATAATTATGCAAAGGAGTCGAACAATAACATTTATAAATACTTACTTTCGGCAGTTTCGGCTTTTCAACCTCCCCCCTCCCCACCCCCCTGACGTTCATGTGACCCTTCTTGTCAAATCGATATATGACGACGCTTTTTAATTTTTAAAGAAAAAAACCTTTGGAATGCTTTAAGTTTACCAGAAACGCCAGAAATAATTAAAAACAAGCTGAAAAAGTCTGTAATTTTGAAGTAGTATACCAAAATAAAATCGCTGAATTATCAGTTCTTGCATCACCATGGCACTGCATGGTAAATTTTCTTACTCAGATAACTGCACGTTTTTTTGCAAAAATAACTTTATAAGCACAACAAGGCCGCATAAATTGTAAAAAATGTAAGGTAAAAATGTAAGAACAAGCTCAGGCTGAGACTAGATAACTATGATAGTTTTTCTGGTAGAAAATCAGTGAGTGAAACTCACAACTTAATATAGTGACACAGCATAAAACACTGAAAGATTCGCTGTAATCTGAATCGTACTGAATTCGTAGTACGAGGCGATTCGTTTTCCGGTTCTATATTCCTCTCTCATTTTTTTTTTTTCAATAAACCGCTCACAAAAATAAGAATTGAAATTAAAAACAAATTGAGGCTGAAGTCGCCAAAAATTTAAGAGCAATGAGCCTCGGCAAAATTTACTGTTCTTATAAAAAAAATAAACTAGCGAGAGCCATTCGATGAGTGTATATACTTCGATGAATTACCGGCTAGAATTAGTTGATTTTGACAAACTAACTTACAAATAAGAACAAATCAAAAACATTTTGAGTCTAAAATTTCAGTGTCAAAAGTTAAGAACAACAAGCTTCAGCCGAAGACTGCTATATTTTATTTTTACTTTTTAAATGAAAACAAGCTGTAAATGTAAGTTCAGAAGGCAAATGTTAGTCAAAAAGTCGCTCGTCAGCTTTGGCCAAATCCTTGGCAACCAGTAGCTTTCAACGAATTCACTTCACTGGCTGAATTATAAGATGATAATATTGAAAATTTGGCAGCACCTCCTACGCATCTATGCGAATACAGCTAAAACATTTCACATCAGAATCTTAATTGCGATGGAGAAAAACAAAATTATTGGTGTTCGCTATTTTTAAGTTTAAAGCACTACATGATTCACATAAGGTCGACAGCCTCTTAGGTTAGAAGAGAATCTCAAAAAACCAAATGAAATTGTTGTGAACCTTTTTACAAAAGATAGAACTTAACATACCTCAAAACTTGTTACTTTTAAACTGACGAGATATAAAAGCTTAATTTCTTGTGGCCTGTAATTGACCTTACCGCAAATTTCTCAAGTTCATAACAAAACTCGCTGATACCGCAAATTATAAAATTCACAAAGTCATTGTTGTTTGAAGTTTCTTTTACTAAATATAAAGTGTTGGTTTTAAATAGAAAGGTGTTGGTTTATCTTGTTTTTAAGCGGATTCTGCAAATAATCTTTTCGTGCTGCCGACATTGTTTGCAGTTGAAAAAAGTCAAACCAAATAGAAACGCTTTAAGATTAGCACCTACCCTTTCTCCCAGGTCTTGAAGAGAAGAATTGCTGTAATTGGAAGGTTCTTTCATCGAAGTTTGGCTTCCTTGCCGACTTTTACTCGGTATGGAATTTATTTCCACCTCAACCTGCTCAACGCCAGGCATTTTGAATCTTTCCTTAAAGATTGGCGATTTTTTTATCAAGAACTTCTTAACCCACTTTCAGTGTATGTCAGATCTATTTCACCTGCTTTCATAGTTTTTAAAACTAGCCAATAGCAAAATAATTTGCCGAAAAGTTGTCACCTGTTTGAAATAAAGGGGGCTTTTGACCAATGAAAACTAATGGAAGAAATTGTCTTCGAAACGGTTGCCTGCGGAAACCAAACACACGACAGAACTTATCATTGACTTTGTCTTTCATATTTATCTGCCTACTTTAAAAACACAAAAGTGTGCACGACTTTAGAAAAACATGCAGCCGCGATATTGATATCAAAGATGTATTTTAGTTGCGCAAATTATTCAAACCCAAAGGAAATGATGTGCTCTCGGCAAAGCAATTTCGAATGCAATTTGATCTTGTATCGAAAGAGCCACCAACAGTTCCTGTTTTTATTTGCGCAACACGATGTCCTAATCCTAGGTTATTTTTATTGTTATTTCTACTCATCTCAACACGAGTTAAGCTCTGTATCCATGTTTTCTTTATTTAAAACAAACTTACCTTAAGCTTAAAACCATTCACACTCGCTTCTCACCCCAGATTGAATCCTTGCATGAGTCAGTCGCACTACTGATCACCGGATTTTATTTCAATTTGGCACCGAGTTCTCCGCGGTTTATTTTTTTCCACAAACTCAAACTTCACACAAAAATTGGTGGCATCGAACAATTAAAAAATGACTTGATAGAATGAGAAACCTCAGCCTACAAAATAGAGATTATGACAAATATTCGCAAAAATGAAATGAAGGACTTTTTGCCGTCGTACATATCATAGCACTCTGCTTGTTGCAAACTCGTCAGAAAAAAGAAAACACTGAGAAGGGCCCAGAAGTTCCGTGAGTTAAATATTAATAATAATTATATCAGTTGCACATTACAATAAATAATAGTTATATCAATTGCACTTAAGATTAGTTTGTTTTCCCTGAATAACTGATGCGACTGTTGAACCTAATTTGTAATATCGAAATATTTTTTCCACGAATTAACAAGTGGAAAGTACAACTGTATATACTGAAAATATAAATTGCAGGAGAAATTTTTGAGTTAACGTTTGCAGCCAGTTTTCTTCCAAAGTTAAAAGTTAAGCTACACTTCATCTGGGTCAAATTAAAATAATGTTTATCATGCCAATCTATCGGCATCACCGTGCTGCTTAGCTTGTTGTTTTGTAACAAATGCATAACGTTTTTGAACCACAGCCAGAAACTCTTTCTCAAATTATTTTGGAACTATTTACTGATTGGTAGAATAACATACTCTGCTTTCTTTGATTGTATGTAAACACAAAGAAAAAGTTTTCGAACTAAAATCGAGATCCAAGACAGTTTTCATGAATTTAACTGTAAATCTACAAGCTAGAAGAGTTAATATATTTCTTGAAGAGTTAAGATATTTCAGTACCTTTTTTTTAAAATCAAGTTCTTCGTGCAAAACAAGCTTTCGTGAGTACAATTTTACAATAGAATGCGTAAAACCTAAACAATATAAATTTTGAAAGTGTGCAATTTTGCAGTAACTCCCAGTTGTTTTATCTAAAATAGAAAACAAAAGTGGGCTTGTGGTTTAGAGTTTGTGTTGAAATATTTTGGTTTCTAAGCCGCTCGTTTATTTGAATTTTGAAACTGATCGGATAAACCTATATTAAAATTGTCCGCCAGTTAATTTTCGTTCCAAGATATGACTTTATGCTTTCGTGACTTTCCTATGTTAGCTATAGATGTTTTGAAAAATATTTGTTTGTATAGATTAATTTGCGCTTCATTATCTTTATTTGTTTGTTAATTGCAAAACGAAAGTTAAGCCCCAGGCTGTAACCGACAAAAACAGCTTTGGTCTTAGCAGGGGGTCTTGTGACGAGGAGAAAAATAGAATAATCTAGTCGTCATTTGGACGAGTGCTGGAGGACTGGGGAGAGGAAACTAACTGGCTGGGAGGAGGGGGAAGGGGAAGACCTCGATTTTTCCTTCTCACCACAAGACCTTCAACTTTATAATACGCATACTACTTTGATCTACACACTTTTTTTATAAGAACAACTTTGTCAGAACAACGAGGCTCAAATTTGCCAAAATTTAAGAACAATTCAAGAACAAGCTCGGGCTGAGGCTTGATAACTAGGAACGTTTTTATGGTAGAAAATTGACTAAAACTAGCGATACAGCATAAAATATAAAAAGATTCACTGCAAAGACTGCTCAACAAACAATGAAGGTAGTTCGCCTCTAAATTCAGTCGTACAATACCTGTGTGGCGCAACTAAGGCGTTTCATTTTCGAATATCTTACTTTATTTTATTTTTTCTTCAATAACCGCTCACACAAATAAGAACAAATTAAAAACAAATTGAGGCTGAAATCGCCAAAAATGTAAAAACAATGAGCCTCGGCAAAATTTACTGGTTCTTATAAAAAAAAGCGTGCAATCTTACTCGGTCTTGCAGGTAGCCGACACTGACCGCCTGTTTACACAAAAATTTCAGTTGCACAAACAAACGCATTGCTATTTCAGAATTGAACTTGCTTTAGAAACAAATTCCTGACATTTTTTCGCAGCAGGCTAGTTCGAATGCACTTATTTTATTACTGGGCTGCCTGTGGGCAAGCCCAGTTCTAAAATACCTTCCGTGTTTGTTTGTTTTTTTTTTTTCTCCGCGAGAAATTGCAATTCTTGCGCAATCTACTACATATATGGTTCGAAAGTCCATATCTGGATTTTGTCGGAGCTTTGAATTTTTAATTTGTTGCATGGGAACAAACTACAATTCAACATCGTACCCAGGCTTATTTCACTCCACGAAAGGAGAAGAGATAGGACCCCGGGAACGAGGTTGACTACAATTAATTCTTCATTTTCACTAACGTCATTAACTGTGCTCAAGTGTTTATATATTGAGCCGGCGTTGGTGGGATATGCATGTGGGACTTGATTTTCTTTACTTATCTTTGTGACGAAAGGACTTATGAGGCCTAGGTTTGA
>JAOCPT020573236.1:0-10705 GCA_026546935.2 Palythoa grandiflora | reverse complement strand
ACTGCGCGAGCTTAAAATTTAAAAATAGGAAATTTACATTTTTTTAAAAACGTTCTGAAATTAGAAAAATAACACTAACAAAACACAACACTAACATAACATAACACTGGGAAGCTATTTTGAAACTTATATATATATATATACTTTAAATTTGAGTACAAAATCTCATTTATCATAAGAAATACAAGATAACTGTCCCTAAGGTTATAAGGCGTGAAAAAAAAAACAATAGGACTGTTAGTAGGCGTAAAGCCTGAAATTTAACAATTAAGAAAACACTTGAGCCCGCACTGCCCACACTAATACGTTTTTTGTTTAAGAACGCGGACCTTTCTATCTGTTTTCGCCTTCCGTCCACACAAATGCACACGTTTTTTTATAAGAACAATTTTATAAGAATAACAAGGCTCAAATTTGCCAAAATTTAAGACTAAGGCTTGATAACTAGAAACGTTTTTGTGGTAGAAAATTGATTAAAACTTAGCCATACAGCATAGAATATAAAAAGATTCACTGTAAAGACTGTTCAATAAACAATGAAGGTAGTTCGCCTCTTAATTCAGCTGTACAGTGCATGTGTGGCGCAAGGCGCTTCATTTTCTAACTCCTTGTTTTATTTTGTTTTTTCTTTAACAAAAACCGCTCACAGAAATAAGAACAAATTATATTGAGGCTGAAATTGCCCAAAAATTAACAACAATGAGCTTCGGCAAAATTTACTGGTTCTTATAAAGAAGCGTGCATATGTCACCGAAAACTGACGCAGGTTTTCGATAACGCTCTCCACGATCGGAAGGTTTTTGAAAAGAAAGAGGTTGCGTCTTAGCGTGGCTTGGTGACAAAAAACCCCAATAGCATTGGTTTCCTATCTTTTTATACGTTTTCGATTAAATGAAAACGTTGGTTTTTGAAAATCTATCAGCGTGGACAGGCACTGAGTCTGATTGAGTGTTCAACTTGTCACGTATGAACAGCATCTCGTAGATGAGAAAATATAATTTATTCAGTAACTTACAGTTTTTGACTGAGAACTTGGAAATTATATAGCGGACCGTTTTTAACTCCTTGAAAACGAAGCTAGGATGACTTTGAATTGTCGGGTATTTGAGTTTATCTTCATTGTCAATAATGTCGATAAAATTTGTTTTAATAAGATTTCGATGGCTAACTGTCCGGTCGTTAACGAACTAATTGGCTTAAGCGTTTATAACAGCCATTAACAGTTCCACCAATTTGCGATGTGCCAACATTTACACGTATGCCGCTAGTAATGGATTTTCTTGAAGAGAGAAAATGCACGAATGTTCACCAGTGCAAGTTGTGTTTTAAAAGCTAAATTAGATAGCAACTGGTTTCCATCAATTTTATTTTTTTATTCTAGACTTCAAAATGAAGTATTTTTTTAAAATTTCATAATTTGGTAAACGAAATTGCTGTTTTATTTGTTGTACGACTGTGTCCACGGTGACTGAAAACTAAAGAAGGAATTTATAAATTATTTGGCACCTGCCATTTTATGTATTAATTTAAAATTTTATTGGTTGGGAAACCAGCCCTTAAATGTAGACAAGAGCGCCAGAAGCAATTACTTCTTGTGAGCGCTCATCCATAAAGGATCTCAAGGTAACTAATTAACTTTGAAAATAGCTTTTGTTATCTTATCTTAACTTTAAGATTTCGAAAGATTATTTAATCTCTTTGAAGCCAATTTAAGATAAACTTCCTTTTAGAGATACAAAAATTCAAAGATTTAGTGAGAAACAAGAAACGCTTGAAAAGCTTGAATGTGACTAAAAATGGGACGGAGGCGTGGTTGGGGCAGTAGTAAAATCTTCTGGTTTGAACCAAAAGTTCTTGATTTCAAACCCCGGCTCAGCCGAGTGTTGAACGTTTGTGTGACCTTCTTTTCCGCCAAAGTTGACTCAGCTTTCCATCCTCCCGCGGTTGGTAAAATGAGTGCTGGGGGCTAACCTGCGATGGATTAGTGTCCCGTCCAGGGGGAGTCGAGGATTTTTATCCACTTAACACAACAGAAACCGGCTCCAATGGGCCACTTAGGCTCGTAAAAGGATTTAGCTTTTTTAACAGCCCCACCCTGTAAAAGCCTACAGTTTAGTTAAAATGGAGTCAAATCTCCCGCGATCGCACAACGCATTTCATCGCCAGCTCTCACTCCGACGCCCCTATGACGTCATCATGCCTACGGGTTGTTGCTGGCAGCTTTCCGCTAGTGTCCTCCCAAGTCTACTGTAGCTGCTAAAACGAGTCTATTAAAAACTCACGTATACACACACTGCATCAAACCGTGGTTGATTTCACTTTTATTTGAAAAACTATATGTACAATCATCAATATTTACACTATTTTGAATACAATTGAATTGTAATTCGTTTCTAGTTTGCAAAACTAACAAATTTATGGCTTGAACCTGTTACTCTAATATTATTCTTTCAATAATTAGTTTTTAAAATTGTTCTCGTTTCTGGCATCTGGACACAATTAAAAGAAAAAAGTTTGAAATACTCTCATCTCTTGCCATGATGACAATTTTGAAAAGCTCGTCCGACGATGCGATTTTGTTCTGTACCTAGGCTGTTTAAAAAATTACAAACAAGTGGAACATACACTATTTTAAGAAAACAGGTAATATTACATTTTATGACGTTCAAGAGGTTATTGAAAGCGAAGGTTAAGTGTACCGTAAAGGATCGATCAAACATCCTGTTTTCTCAGTTACAGGTGCAGAGTTTATTTTAAAGTGACGTTTATTCGAGAGATGAGCCTTTTTCAAAATTCGATAAAGCACTACAGAAGGGCGGGAAAACATTGAGAATTAAGTGCCACGCGTTCTAGACATGCACAATTTGTTGTACAGAATCAAGTAATGCAAAAAATTAAATGAACACATCTTCTTGGTTATTTTATAAACGTAGTGCAACTTTAATTATCTTCATCAACTTCGCCATCAACGTGTCGACTTAGGGCCTCTTTATATGGAGCGACATGTCCCGGCACATCTCGGCCTGCCGAGACCATATAATAAGGCCCTGTTTATATGATCCCGAGTAAAAGGGTTGTCCCTTCCAGCCGCGACAACTCGACCTGCAGTTTATATAAGGTTTTGAACCCGGGATAACTTTGTCCCGTGTTTACATGAAAGGTACCTGACCCGGACGAGTAATTAGAGCGTGTGAAATTTTGAGCATAATCACTGTATTAAAATGGCTTCCAGACCCGAGTTGTCCCGGGCAGAAGGGACAAACTGTTTATATGAAGGAAGTTATCTCGGGTTGAAGGGATAACTCGCCTCGGCTAGGCGAGTTATCTCTGCCACCCGAGACAACTCTTCGTCCCGGGACGTCATATAAATGGTTCGCTGCGTTTAACAGAGAAATGTATGAAAAGTTGTCTCGCCCCGAGTAACTCGGTTAGGTGAGATATCCTTTCGTCCCGGGACAACTTTTTTCATATAAACGGGCCCTAAGTTGGCATTGGCATACAAAATGTCATCCCGGCTAACCGAGACAAGTTCAACGTGGATTTTATTTTGTGCATCGCCCGGTCGCTAAGCTGCCTGGCGGAGATATCTCGTCTACAAGCCCTTAAATGCAAAGAGTTTTCCCGGCTTGCCAGGTGCCCGGCTCATAGAGACGGGAAACTCAGCAATCCGGGATAGCCCGGTACCTGTAAACGAAAAGGCAAAATACAATAGAGCCAAATAGGGCACATATTCCACAGTAGCTCCGGTACTTACACGATCATTTACGGTAACTGACGAGCAACTGGTTTGAAAGAGATATATGACGTGAGAAAAAGGACCAGTCAAATCGCAACACCAATCTTTTCTGAAAAGCCTGCTAAATCACAAATAGATCCACTCACAATTATCGAAACGTTATCAATTTAGAGTATATCTATATAAATAAGACCAAGTAACCTGTTTTTTTCTTTGCATTTTCAAATGTAATTGAAACTGAAACAAAAAAGGGATTTATCACAATTTCTTTCTGCAAATATGTGACTACAGAACATGCGCACACGCTTATAAACGCAAATTCAAATAACGCAAAAAAATTCTCGTGATAAAAAGTTTTGACGTGAAAAAAAAACCGCGTTTTAGTTGCAGATTTAAAACTTCTGTGGTACAATACAACTTGAAGTGAGATAACAATGGAATGAAAGACCTAGAATTTTAAATTGCCAGATTTTTATAAAAATTTCATTATAGGTGAGTCAATTTTAATTTTAAAGCCAGTATACAAGTCTTATAATAAAATAGTAACTGCGTGAATAAGTCCAAACACCTCGTACAAATAAGCAGTGCAATAAAGATTCTTATAGCTTGCGGATTTTAAACTCAAAGGAAGGTACCGCATTCTATAGGAGAATTTTCACTGACGTCACTATTTACAATCTGCTTCATTAACATAAGACATTTTGTGGAGAAAGTATCAAAATAGAAAAGGAATTAAAATTCTAAAATTTGAGAAAGACAAAGAAAGTCTGGGCTCTATACATACAGATTAAACTGAGAATACTTCCAATAAATAGTTTTTAAAAAAACTAATAAATGCGTCGGCGAGTAGATAAAAACTTGAAGTAATGGAGATAAACAAATTATTATCGCCGTGGGAATTTGTAAAAGCTGACGTTTCGAGCGTTAGCCCTTCGTCAGAGCGTCTTCGTCAGAGATCTATAAATTACTTTAAACTGAGAATAGATCGTTGCTCGATAAAATGCAAAACCACTGGTGAAAAACCGTTAATGAGTTCTAAAATTCTTTGTAAACTTTCCATTTTTACATTTAACAGATCGGTCTCATATACAGTCATTCAAAGCTTCTCTTTTTGTACCTCAGTTAGAAATAAAGATACGTATGCTAATGAAGCATAATGTGAATAAAGATCAACCTTTCAAAGACCTTTCGAAACGACAAAGACAATGGAAGCGGTGACGAGAGAGGGCTGGAGCGGGGCCTTGATTTCACGCGCCCTCGTTTTCCAAATAAAATCTTAGAATGGCGGGAAAAGACGAGCGCGCATCCTTTAAGGGACCGGTCATAAAGTATCTGCTAGGGTGGGCCGGAGGGACTTTTTCAAATTTTGAAAACATTTTTGTGGCCGACCCCACAGCTGCCAGAAAGATCTCATGACCCAACTGCATGATGTATGGTAACAATTTTCATGATACTGACCTGATATTTCTGTGAACCAAACTCGTCTGCTTCAACTGAACAACAAATTTTGTTCTCAGCTGATGTAGACGATTGTAATGGTTCATTTATCTGCAGACAAATGGAGCGAGGCGGAATGCATAAGAGCTGATAAATGGTTTCCTGAATTCCACCAAGACCAAAAGTGTGTGTGTGTGTGTGAGTGTGTGTGTGTGTGTGTGTGTTTTGTGAACGAAAGAATGTGTGGTTTTGTAGTTACATATATCTGTAATTAAGCAAAGAGAGTAGAAGAGGTTAGTAATTGAGGTCTAGTTCTCAAACGTTGAACCATTTCAAGTTATATTAAGATTTGCAAATACCGATTTATATGATGTTAAACTTATGTTGTATATATGTGTATGTAAACGAGGAATTAAATGGGCTGTGCTCACTTGCTAGACTCGCGCCGCATTTCAATTGTTGTTTAGTTGCGAGTGGGGGGATTCAGAAAGTATAAAACTAAGTATAAAATTTAAGCAACAGAAAACTAGCTTTTTCCGTCTTTGCATAGCCTGATAGAAATTTTATAATACCAATATATATGTTTCATGGATGGCCCACCCATTTAACATGGAACATGTTTGCTGGCCCAACCATATAAATGCGAATAATTTCATAGCCCCCCAAAATGGTTACATTCTGACCGGTCCCTAGCTTAACAATTTTGTTATTTGTACAAAAAAACGAGTGTACATAGATTTAAAGATCATTTTGTGGTTTGCGCCTGCAAAATTATAAGCTGTTGTAAACAGACTCTCTCTCATGAACCCAACAAAACGGAAAAATTCTTTTCGTTTCAGAGAAAGTTAAAATGGCTAACAGGACGTCAATGCAGGTGAGAAACTGCGAGCTTTGAAGGCAAAAACGGAAGCAATTGCCATTGTCTCCTTCGGATCGCAAAGTCTTTAATATGGTAGAATGGAAACTAAAATCTGAAGAATTTATATATGCATGCATCCACTGATTAAACTGCGTCTAATTTGGAGCAAATAAAAATTTTACTTTCAAAACCAAACTATTATTTTTAGTTAAAAGATCAATATGTCTAAGAATTTAGTCTTTGGTTGATATAGTTAAGGTTACCGTATACCTTCAGGGATGTTTTGCGTCAAAACGATACAGTGCCTCTGTTTTAAACCGTAGATACCTGAACTGTACTAAACATATTGAATTAAAATGAATTTTTAAGGTTTTTTTACGTTCTCTACAAACGAGAGAAAAAGTCGCCTTTCGAAAAGTTACAAGTCCAAGCGATTATCGATATTTAATGATTTAATAAATCCACTAGTTTCCAGACCAAAAGTGCTAAAAAACGTGTCTGCATTTTTTTCATATTCAATTTCAGAGGAAAGTTACGGCGCTTTTTCGAATTCAGTGGGGGTTTAAGAAAAGTCTATAGACTGCGCAAAAATTGCTCTAAAAAAGTTCACCTAAAAATAAAAAAAATCGGAGACACGCTTTTGTTCTTCATATATTGAAGAAGCTGCTGTGCCAATTCTAGGAGAAACGAAAAAAAATTAATCCCTTTGACTTGGAACTCTCGAAAAACGACTTTTACGCCCGTTTTTAGAGAACGTAAAAAAATCAGAAAATTCATTTTAATTCAAAAGTTTTAGTATAGTTCGAAAGCCCGTTCTACAAGCTTTAATTTGATATATGGATTTAGGTATCTTCGGTTTAAAACAGACGCACTGTATCATTTTGACGCAAAACACCCCTGAAGGTATACGGTAACCTTAAAGCCTGATTGTACGGTGTACAACAACTTAAAAACAAACAGTTAGTTCGGTCTGAATCAAAGAAAAGTTTTCACTTCACCATGGGGCATTGAGCAAGCTATATTTGCTCATACTCTTTCGACTTGCCACAGCCAAAGCAATATGTAACGAGTAGAATAAGAACAAGTCCGCCAAGCACACAGCCAACTGCTATGGGTACGATATTACTTGTAGGGTTGTCATCATCATCTCCGGATGCACATTTCTTAACTGTAATAGCAAACAAAGCATTGAAAAAGTAGTTTTAAGGCGCATATTGCAATTGAATGCATAAATAAAGGACGATCAGTAAATAAATAGAGGATATTACACGGTGGCGCAAACATATAAAGTTTATCTTCCAGTAGAAAAAATATTTCATGAGTAAGCGCAGCGAAATCACTGGAACTATCCAACAGTTTCCGAAAATCTACGGAAGCTTCGTAAATATTTAAAACCGTTTCTTATGCGTTTTTGGATTTTAAAAAAATCTCCTTGTTAAGCATGACGAGACCATCCATGAAGGGGAAAAGCAAGAGTATAGTTATGAACCATTAAAATTTTTTAGAGACCCTCTTACACGACATGTACACGAAGGTGTTTGGATAAACAGAAGCCCCAGAGACACTAACTGTATAATCATGAACTCAAAATCAGAGTTCAGACAGGGTGTCGTCCCTAGAATAGTGATCGTTAGGGGCCTAAACAACCAGTAACACCAGGTTGTAATGTAAAAACAAATTACATCCCACAAGCACAGAGACTAACACGAAACACAAGACGCCAGTCCAACAACGACCAAAACACCTGCACGAGGAGGGCACAATTGTTGCCGAAACGTACAGGAAAGACAACGAACCGGTAAAACAGAATAGGTAAGTGAAAAAAGAACATAAAAAAACAAGTACATTTCGCAGTACTATGTTGTTTCGTCTGAGCCCTCTTCGTCCGATCTTCGTCAGATCTTCGGTTTTGCCCATTGTTAAACATCTTTTACTGGACGTATAAGCCATTTCTTTATAGGGTTGCCACTATTTACTCAGGGTTCGTCCGAAAATCTCAAAACAAAATTTAAGGACTTTTTAAGGACTTTTCATGGTATAACAAATGATTTTAAAGGACCTATGGTAACACTATTTCACACGTTGTCACCATGAATGAACCTTGTTTCGATACATATCGGAGATCAATTCAACCAGCAACAATGGATGAAAACAGGATCAATCAAGGTGCAGTTTATCTTTCATTAAATGATTGGAATTCAAAAGCAAACAAAATACAACCTAACCGGCCACCGGGACGAAAAAATTTAAGGACTTTTCAAGGACCTCAACTGTTTTTTGAAAAATTTAAGGACTTTTGAGGCCTCAAATTGTGGAAATTGAAATTTATGGACTTTCATGGTTTTTGAGGACCTGGACGAACCCTGGTCTATTGACATCTTCAGAATGTAAAATCTACATATTTTACACTCTAAAGATGTTGATAGACGCATATTTTACACTCTGAAGATGTCAGTAGGCAAATAAACGTTCAGTGTTTTAATCATCTTAAGAACAAAAAAGGTTTTCATTTAGCCATTTCAGATATTAATATACTTTTAAAGCAAACATTATTACAGGTTACAACAATACACCAAAACTTTTTTAAAGTTCTTTTGTGTTTTAGAGTTAAATGTAAGAATTCTTTGGGGAGTTACAGTCAATTGTCTCGATTCATTTTTTTCTCATGAATTTTTCATGTACTTTCTCTTCGTCCAACTTAGACCCCATGTTCCGCAGCCCCTTAACCCTTTGAGCCCCAAGCACGACAAATGACGTGTTGTTAAATTCTCCCAACTGAGTTCCATACTTCCGATATAAGCAGTTTGGTAGAATTTGGCATTTCAACTTCCACTGCTTATTTCACTTGATCAATTCCTTGCTTCTCATTACCAGTTGTATTGTTTTGTTTGAGTTACGCAAGGAGAAGTTGGAGGTTGATAATTTGCCCTATTTCGAAAAAGCGCCAGAACTTTTTTCTGCAATTGAATATGAAAAACGCAGACACGTTTTTTTAGCACTGTTGGTATGGAAACTGGCGGATTGAATAAATCATTAAATATCAATAATCGCTGGCACTTGTAATTTTCGAAAGGCGATTTTTTCGCTTATCTCTTGAGAACATAAAAAAAATCTAAAGATTAATTTTAATTCAAAAGTTTTATTATAGTTCGAAAGCCCGTTCTATAAATTTTAATTTGATATATGGGTTTAGGTATCTACAGTTTCAAACAGATGCACTGTATCGTTTAAACGCAAAACACCCCTGAAGGTATACGGTAACCTTAAGACCCTTTAAGAACTTAACTATATGAAGTTGTTCAAATTGAGGACCTTTCCAAGGCCTTAAAAAGATGAAATCGTGTAATTATGACTTTTTAAGAGTTTTTAAGAACCCATGGGAACCGTGTCTTAAAATCTTAGTCCCTGCTGTTGAAGGGAAAACCTATGAACTCACCTTTTTGACAATCATTTCAGCAGTGGTTAGGCAAATCTTAATAGAACGTTCCACAACTGGGTGAACCAGCTCCTGAACGGCCCTTTCAATGGCTGGCTTTACAAACTGCTTCAGATGGGGATGCTGTTGCAGTAACGGAACCTGCAAGCATACACAAACTTAACTTTATCCCTGAAACAGTGAATTTAACAGTGTAATGTCTTGGGCCATACAAAAAAATATCTGTGATTTTAGTCACACATCCTAAAAAAGGGTCTGTTGGTCGGATTGAATATTAAAATGTTTATTTAATTGTTCTTTAATTGTTTACTGGGCTACCTGTGGTAAAACCGGTCAAAAAATGGGTTTGTTTTTCCTCCATGGTCGTGGTCATCGTCATCGACCAAAGAAATTTGTTCTCCCCACAATATCTCGTGGCATTAGCTCATGGGGCACAATACTTAATTATGTAACTACTATTCTAGAAACTGTCTGCACGCAGACTACAAAATTCTTGTTAATCATGGTGAATGGGAGCCAAAGAAAGTTTTAAAAAATGCGAAAGTGATTTCTGCACTGAAATCACTCTTAAAACTCACATAATGTTAGCGATAGGATCCCCTTTGAATTTGGGAATGAAACATTTCGTGGACTTAAAAGCCAAAGCAATCAAATCAACTCGCGATTTAAGAGGGTATCTTTGTGGTTGAAAGAGCAAGTATCTTTAATTACTTTAATTAAAATTGCATTTGAAGATTTGTTTTGTATTTTATCAAAATTAGTGGCGGAGTACTAATATTTATGTCGCATAAAAGAAATTTGTTGCGTGTCACCAGATTGAAAAGACTGCAATGCCATTTCATGTAAATAATCGCACTGATGTATCATCAAAAATCAAATACAAAAAGGAACTGAGATCTCGTTTTAATAAACATTGCTATATACCTTAAGGTGAAAATATATAACAGTTATAATAGTTAGGGAAGATTTTATTTAGCGGGTTAAAAAATATCAAGTGTGATTTCAACTTCTGACAGCACAAGCCAAAGCTTGGTACCACATTTCACATTTTATTTACCAATTTAATATTATTGTTTAGGCTCTCCTTCTTGCTGCGCATAAATGTAAACAGCATTAGTTGTGGTTCCACTAGAGTCCATCTCGGGTTATTTTTCGTGCTTACCGAGGTAAAATGCCTTGGCTTGGATTTACCTTGGGTTCACGGTTACCCGCGGTGATATAGTTATGAGCGGTTCCA
>JAOCPT020573209.1:0-10707 GCA_026546935.2 Palythoa grandiflora | reverse complement strand
ATCATGAAATAATGTCCAGCGAAATAACCACGATTATTTTATCGCAAATGAGTGTTTCCAGTTTCAAACATGTCCAAGGAGATCAGAGCATTTTAAAAAAAAAAAAAATTTGGGGCTGACTAAAACTACGTGTATATGTTTATAATATCTAGCTATCAAAAATCTTGAGCGTGCCTGCGATTAGACATGAAACCGCATAACCTTTTCCACTACCGAGTTTTCTTAAGAGTAAAACTTAATCAATAAGTAAAACTTAAGATAATTTTAAACTTTGGCCTGAATTTGTTGAATACCGAACTTTTATTGAATCTATCTTTCTTTTTATGGTTTCAACAACTAAGTAGCTAAATATTGAGGCACACTTTGCTTAACTGACTGTTAAAACGCGCTTTTGTAAATGGGTAAAATTTAACAAAAATATTCTCAACAAGGATGCACTCTTCCTTCAAACTTAAGTCCAGAACATTTGTTTTTTATTCTTTTTGTACTTTTTTACAAACTTTTTCGTGTTTTTTTTTTCTTTTTTTTGCCTTTGATCCCCTTAGCATATGACTACTTTCATATATAGTATGTACAGTGTTAAATAGCTTACAAAGGATTTCGACTTTTTAAAGCTAAACAATTTATACCATGACTCCCTCAAATTCAATTCATTTATGTCCATACCAAGAAATTCTTACCTGCTACTTGGCTATAAAACCAAAAGGATCTTGTGGTCTGACTCAGTAAAAATAAAAATTGATCTAATATTGTTTCTCGATGCAAGTTGTTGGTGGGAAATTACACAATTTTTAAAATATTTAAAATCATAATAAAAAAATTTAAAAGTCCTTCTGTAGGTGCTTCATTGCCACTATTTCAACTTGAAACTAAACAACAATTCAAAACAATTTTTTATAATAAAGTTGTTGTTGTTTAGTTTCGATCAACTGAAATATTAATTTTGAATACTGAATTGTAAATTAAAGTATCATTACCTAATGTCATTGCTGAATGTTGCGGAATGAGTCGCTTTTATACTTAACATATTTAATAAAACGGTAGCAAAAGGGACATGGAAATGGTTTAGAAATGACAAGGTGCTCTTTGTAGATATTACGGTATTTAAATCAAGATGAATCGATTTTGTCACATTATTGCTAATAGCGCTCCCTAATTAGTAATGACGTCAATTCGTAATTGGTAATGACTCCGTAATTGTAATGACGTCATAACTCAGACAAACAAACCAGCCAATCAAATGGCGATTTGTACATAATTCTAAATGGACCATATTATTTAAAATTCAACTGAAGAAAATAGCTTCTTATAATCACAAAATCGCTACTTTTTGTGTAAAACATGTCTCTGTTTGTCTGAGTCACGCAGGGTAGAAATTTCTATTTTTAGTAAAACCACGCTGCGCTATAAAGTCTATAAACTGTTACGCCACAATAGCAAAACTGCAAAATTTGATTTCATAGTTGATTTGGACAATACTAGAAAAGGGATAATTTAGTATGCAAATTATATGCTACTTGGCTTATCAATGTTACAGGCAGACAGACTGTCCTTGGGAAAGATACAAATATCTGCGCTTGACGCCTCTTTAGTTTGTTAAACTACAACAAAATTTAAACAATCGAGATACTGGCAAAAACTGAACCGATGCAAGCAGGTGCGATTAAGTTGCATAATAATAACTACACCGCCGGCAGAAATCTAAAATCTGAACTCGCGTGCAATGTTTTTGTATGCAAGCTCCAGTAAGCGCCATTATTGAGTTAAGCAATCGTCGAATCAGGCCCTGTCTACACTAATGCGTTTTCGAATAAAATTATTTACGTCCACACTAGCGTTTTCATAGTATTATTGACCGTACACACTGGACCACGAAAATGGACAAGAAATTACTGTTTTTGTCACCAGGCTCTTCTCGACCGTGTTTTCTCTTCACTGCGCATGCTGGAAATGAGCAGTGACGTAAACTTTTCGAAAACCTTCGTTTTCGCACGTCCACACTCGGATGCTGCACTTCCGTTTTAAAAAAAAATTCACTTTAGAAAGTATATTTAAAAACTTTCATTTTCGGTGACATGCATCTCCGTTTTCGTTTGTATAACGGTGGAAGGAAGGCAAAAACAATAAAAAATTTCAGATTTGAAGGTGTTTTGGTTTTAAAATCAGGTTTGTTTGTCGACGTAGTAGTGTGGTCCGCCTAATTTTATAACAATCTTTAAGTTTAAGAAATCATAATGTTTTTCTTATCATTATATAATCTTCTTATTCTTTAGTTAGCTGTTAGTTCAATAAAAAAATAAAAAGGACATGTACAACGCTACCCTGATTGGGTCCTGGTCTGCGCCAAGTTGATAAAGTGCGGCCAGTCTGCCGCGGGTGTGAGAGGTTCAAGGTTGTTTTATAGAAAAACGGTATTGCAAAAACAAAACGAACAGGTTTATTTTTCTTCGGTTTCCTCCTGCTTTTTTAAAAGCTATGGTATGAATTTGAAGTAGTGTTGATAAACGAATTATCATCGCCGTAGGAATTTGAAAAAGCTGACGTTTCGAGCGTTAGCCCTTCGTCAGAGCATCTGCTTTTTCAAAATCGTACGGCGATGATAATTTGTTTATCTTTTAATTTACTCGCCGACGCATTCAATAGTATAGTTTTTTTAAAAACTACTTACTTAAAGTTTTATGCTATGAGTTACTTTTAAGGTACTTTTAATTTTCACATTTCCTGACAAGCACTATTTGTATCCTTTTCTACCCCGAAGCACATCCTCTCCCCTGGGGCAAATTATTTTGATCTGATGTGAGTTTAATTCAAGATCTAATGTTTGAAATCATGAGCACATTCCTGTTAAATATGGAGCAAAGTTCTAAGGTATCAACATTGTATATCATGCACTAATGCTCCTCTTTCGCTGTCTCTGCGATGTTCGGGTTACTTCGGGTTTTTCTATGCTTCAGATGTTTCGGCCTTAAGATCCCTCTAGTATTTTCATCTGAAGAGGGCTATCAAGAAACAATTCACACGTCATAAATGCAAAAACCTGAACGGTATCTGAGCTCAAGGTCACAGCACGTTGGAAAAGATACAGCGAAAGAGGGGCCACATTGGTAATACTTTGAAGAAATCCACGTTTGCCGTGTTATTTCAGATTTCTACACTATCAACAATCGTTTTTGTTTCTTAAATTATGTTGAAATGAGTTTCAGACAATGCGCGCACATAGCTGCAACAAAAAGTTATAAAGATATTCGGTCGAGGTTAAATCTGAGGTCTGCACTGACTATTTTTAAGAGTGCTTTTAAATAAAACATTCTCATTTTTCTTTCTAAAACTCAGTGAAAATAACAAATGGAATTTTTTAAAATTACGTAATAATTATTGGATTGAAACCTGCTTTCTTTATTTGCCTGACAAGAGAAATATTTTCACGTACTGTTAACTGAATCCGCTCGTTCGCACGTGCATGACTGTCGGTCAAGGTCTTTGAAATGCTAATGTACATTTTCAAATCTTTGTAAACACGTAGAGGACAAAAATAGAATTCGTGCGATTAGCTGATAAGAATTCATCTACGTCAGTTATACTGATGCTATTACACAACTTCCTTTTCTTTCGGTTAAAAACTTAACAGCATCTCAATTTGGGAGTAACAGCTTGAATGAAGACCGAGTACTACTTTGGGAAAGTTCGCCGGAGAGCTAACGGTTAAAATGACCAATGACAGTGCCAGAGATTCGCCACATGCTGCTTCTTTCTAGAAGTACTGAGTTCACATATGGCATCACAAACCATCTGGTAAGATTAAGAACGCTGTTACTCTTTTCCCCTGCTATGTCCCTGTCCTTTTTTGCCTTAGCACATGATTTCAACTAAGTAGGCAAACACACATTCACAATTCGGCAAGGGACGTAAAAGTGTGCATACGCCATTGACCATAGTACTAGAGATCTCAATCATGCAGTTATAAAGACTATAGCATAGAATAATACACTCTTTTCTTTCATATACTATACTGAACAACAAGACTATCCTCAGATGAAGATTTTAGCAATAATTTAGTAAATGCCGTGCTCAGTTAATGTATTAGATTCAATGAAGAAGAACTAGTCAAAGTTTTCTTGACAATCCTTAAATCAAGTTTGAATTTTTTTACGTCGATGGTAACAACAAAGTGATTAAACTTGTTCATAGTTAAAATTGCACGTCTTATGACTCACCTTTAAGAATTGTCGTTCGGTACTAAATGCCGGTTTAAATGTAGCAAAATAAAAAATATGGAATTTGAAAAATAGGACCAATATTTTTAACATGCAATTCACCTTTACTAAGTTCAGAAATAACTAAAACTTAACACGGGAAGAGATCATATGCAACTTTTCCTAAGTAAAATATAATATTTACTAACATGAAAATAATATATAATACAAATTGCTTCAGGTCGAGATTTACTTTTTCCTGACTCTAAATAGAAATGAATTGAATATATATTTTTTACGAATTTTAAAACCCCAACTTCAGTCGGCAAGTGTCACCTATACCATAATTCTACATGAATAAAATATAATACCATTTTGCAAAAACTATAGCGTTTTAGATCTACTTTTTACATCGCAAAACCATAGCCGTTTTGAGTTTCATACTCTGCAACTAGCGAAATAAGTGATAAGTAGTTCGTGTATATCTCATTGTCAAAGGCAGCATAAAAGGTGTGTTTTAAGACTTTGATCTAAATCAAGTTTTTGAATTTAAATCTGTTTTTGCATACAGCATTTAGTTTCAAACTGAACAAACGACATTTATCTACATCTGTTGTTCTAAAAAGAAGCATTTTTAGCTCGAACTTATCAAATACAAAATTTCAGTGACTTGAAGTGATTTGGGTGTTCTCGTGTAGATCTGCCGGAGTCGACTCTCTCTTGTGAACTTTGTCAGGTAGCTAATACATCATTATAACCAATCAACAGAACAAACTATACTAAATTCTAAAACTAAAAGCCTGAATAAAATCTACCAAAAAGATCCAAATGGTACAGGTGCAACGTATTTCTATATACTCAGGAAAGTATTAACAACTGTTAATTGAAAACCGTTAAATGAAGCAGGTTTATTGAGCCAGCTTTTTCGAAGTGGTTTAAAATAACATCAATACATGCTTAGTTGGTTCAGTTATTTAGCTGAACTTCGATTCGTTTGCACGTTGTATTACGATGTAAAGCAAATTGGATGACTTTCAGTTCATTTTTTGTGGTTTATAGTTTGATATTTCACTTTTTTCTTTTCATGTATAGATTAATTGTTGTCATGTAGGTTAGTTTATCCGTATATATAATATTTTGTGCACAGCTCTGGTAGAGCTCAGCTTTGATGCGCAACAGAATAAAGTTTCATGAATCAAGCATCTTTTTAAGGTAGCCGCAGTAAACATCTTCATATTCATAATACGGAATAACACAACATATTTATTATAAAGAAAAGATGATTCCTGCATGGAGTTTAGAAATCTTTGTTCTTCTGTTCTATTAGAATATTTTTTTAAAACCAATGCAATAGCTCTATCCCCTGGCAAGCCCATGCATGTTATCAAAATATGAAAACTTTCTTCTGCTTCTTTAGTTCTCACAAGTCCACACGAAATAAATGTAATATGTCTAGTTTGCTGTTTTTAGACCAAGATTCCTTCTTTTAGTCAGTCGTTCAGAATTTTGATTTCACATGTCCAATTTTCAGTCCATTGTGTTAAGCTTTCGAAGCACAGTCAATTAATGGTCGGTCAAGAATTGCTTGAAAAATTCACGAAAGCTTTCTTTGAAATATAATTTTACTTTAGAAAAAGCTAACTGTGACATAAGGCATTTTGACCGTTACTCTTCTGACTGGTAACGTGGGAGGCATCAGGTTTTATCAGTAATTAATTGTATAAGACCGTGCAATATACCTAAATATTCAATATTGTTAGTCATGATTTTCTTAGCAACTTTATCAAGTTCATCAGTTTAATTTACCACTGTCATACTGACTTGGTATCAACCCGTTCATATGAATTTAGTATAAGAATACACAACGTATTTGATCGAGGTTATAATACATGAACTCAAAAGAGACGCACAGTGCACCGTGAATAGTGCATGGAAACTATTCTGACCGACTCCTTTGTGTCAGGTGCCTTCAAAACGGTACTTGTCTGACACGAACTGGAATGCTAAAGATCACATTCTATACCGCAAATTATTCTAAAAGAAATATGTTGCAAATACCCTGACAATTTATGAATTTAGATGGCTGCTTTAACGATAAAGCAAGAAAACTTTAGTCATTTCAGTGATAGGATCTCTATGTTTGTATCAGTTCAGTTTATTAACTGCTGCATCTTGCAAAACTAAATCTAAAGCAAACATTTTACAGTAAACTCACCTTGTAATGGAAGATTAAACAGGGTTTAGCGACACGTAGTGACGCTAGCTTATTGCTGCAATATTCAAGAGAGCAGAAGTTGTTTAACTGCAATGACACCAATATATATAGATCTAGAAGGTTTTTTCTGAAATTCTTGTCTTTTTACTGAATTACTATAAGTTGGCGAAGTTGATCAACTGTAGCTCAACGAGGGAAAAACCTTCAAAAGAAATGAAACATGAATTTTTATATTGAAAACAATACTGACCACAGTTTGAAGAAGAGAATCAGATTAAAGTTATATTTAGAAGGCCTCGGTGCTGATTACAATCAGTTTTTTGCTACCGGATATATAAATATACACTGAATGATGACTTATCACCAAGTCAAGCGCGATATATTTCCAACAAAATCAAAGAAAATGGTTTCTGACAATTCTTTATTTCTGCGAGTAGCAAAATTATGAACAGGCTGACTCATGCAATTACTCAAATGGTTGATTATAAAAGAGTTTTTCCATTGTTTTTTGAACAGAGCTTGTCGTTCAACAGCTAAATGTGCTGGAACAAAACCTGATCCAGCCTGTGTTTTAAAGAAAGTTTGACTCCTTACCATCTCAGATTTAGCCAGGTAAACTCGCTTCCTTCTGCTTCTTTAACTGGATAGTTCTTAAAATTATTAAACAACTATATAACAAATTCTATATATCCGCGGCACCATTGGTTCGTGGTTATTGCAACTACATATACGAGTGATGCAGAACGATGTGTCATTTTACAGCTAGCTTGTTTTGTACACCACAGAATCAGTGAATTAACTCAACTTTATATTTGTCTATTCCACGCTTTTAAGAACGATTTTATAAGAACGATGTCGGCTCAAATTGGCCAAAATGTACGAACAATTTAAGAAACAACTTGAAGCTCAGTCTGAGCCGGCTCGATAACTAGGAAAATCCGGCTTCAGGTAGAAACTTGACTAATACTCGTAACTTTGCTAATAAGCTTTACAGTATAAACAGCAAATGACTCACAGTTTCTCATTTATTATGAAATCATATCCCACATAAAACATGTATAGCATCAAACGGCTCTCTCGCGGTTACTATCTCAAGGTAAGAACAATTTGATAACACTACTAATGAGGATGAAGTCACCAAAAACGTAATAACAATGAATCCGGCTCAGCAAAATTTACCGCGGGTTCCGTTAAAAAAAATATTTGTGCTGATCTAGTTATCAAAAGAAAGTGTGGTTAGAAATAAAACCGTATAATCCCCTAGCCCTTTTCCACTACCGAGTTTTCGAAAGAGTAAAAAAAAACTTAAAGATAACAATTTTCAACTTCGGCCTAAATTTGTTAAACACTGAACCGTTCAAGTGAAACCATCTAAAGACAACTAAAATAAATGAGTAATCACTTTTAAGAACTTCAACAACAAAATAGTTTAAAAACGTTGAGGCACACTTGCTTTAATGCGTGAAATGCAGTTTTGTAATTGGGTAAAATTTAACGCAAAAATTCTCAATGCATGACACATTCTTTTAACAAGACTCCAGAACATTTATGTTTCATCGTTTTATGACTTTTTTTGTGTGTTTTTTTCTTTTGCTACCCATATCCCCTTGACAGGCGACTATTTTCATACAGTATATGTTAACAAACCTACAAAAAAAAATTTAAGTTTTTAGAATCACAACAATTTACCTTGGCCACCTCAAATTCAATTCCTACAAGGCAACACATCCATGCCAAGAAAATCTCACCTGCATGCTACTTGGCTATGAAACCAAAAGGATCTTCTTGTGATCTGACTCAGTAAAAAATAAGGATTCATGTAATAAATAGTTTTTGATGCAAATCGTTAGTGGTGTGTAAGAATTTTTTTTAAAACGTTTAAAACTAAAATTCAAAATTTAAAAGTTCTTGTGCAGCTGCTTTGTCGCGACTACTTTAACTTGAAACAAACTGTTTTAAACTCTTTTTATGATATAATTGTTGCTGTTCCTGACAAAAGAAAAACTAATTTTAAATACTGAATTGTAAATTAAAGTATCATTACCTGATGTTAATGTTCAATGTTGCGGAATGAGTCGTTTTTATACTTAGCATATTTAATAAAACGGTAACAAAAGGATGTGGAAATGGTTGAGAAAATACAAGGTACCCTTTGTAGATATTGCGGTATTTACATCAAGCCGAATCAATTTTATCATTGATTATCGCCAGTTAAAAGTGTTATGCCACAAGACATGTTTCACACAACTGCAAAATCAGCTTTTACAGTTGATTTCGACAATGCTAGAAAAGAGACAATTATGCAAATTTTAGCTTTTATTTTGACAGGCAGACAGACCGTATACTTGGGAAGGATATAAATGGCTGTACTTGGCGCCTTTCTTCTTAATTTAAAAAAAAATTAAAAAGTGAACATACTGGCTAAACTAAACCGATGCAAATAGGTGGCGATTAAGTTGCATATAACTCGTTGTGTGCCATGTTTTTATGTGCAAGCTCCAGTAATTTTCATTATCGCCGAGTCATCCAATTCTTGACTTGCAGTTTAAGATTTCTTTGTTTAGAGTTATAAACGTGTTTTAGTTTCAAAGGATTCGTTTATAAACATTACATCAACTGAACGTCAAACTCGCCTAAATTCAAAATACTGTTTAAGTAAGGGTGAGCAACCTCGAAGTGCTTTGTAGAGACAAATGTTCATGCATAGAGGCAATCCTTACGCTAAAATCAACTCATATTGGTCTCCTACCTAGATATACTGTAGTGATTTTAAAACTAGAAAAACATGGTCGACCGGACAGGTCGACATGTAGCACCACTTCGTTCGGCAAAGTGCTGTTCGAGTCCATCAGAACTAGGAACAACAACTGTGTGGGTGTGTGCGTAGGTGTGCGTTCGTAGGTGTGTGCGTGGGTGGGTGCGTAGGCGAGTGTCGTCTGCCAAGACGGCCAGACATCATGGTAACTTTTACAGCAAATATTGGTGTGCAAATTACATGCTTACATACTTTATTGGAGGACCCTTAAAAAGGTGTTTCCAACTAGCACTACAAAATATTTAAATGGAATACACGTATTTACTAAACGTTAAAAAGGTTACTCATAAAAACTATTTACTGTGTGTTCTTTTTAAACATTAAAGTAACGTTACGGGTTGTTTCATCTTGCTCGACATCAAATGGCGCCGCCTGAAATGGCTTGGACACGTTATCCGAGGGACGCACAGCAAGAACAGCGTTAAAGTGGACCCCTGTAGGGAGGCGTAAACCTGGACGGCCAAAACAAACCTGGCGCAGGACCATTGAGGGAGAGCTCCAAAAACTGAGTTTGACGTGGGGCGAGGCAGGTAAACTCGCAAAACATCGCCAAAAATGGCGTTGCCGTGTCACGGCCCTATTTCCCACTAGGGAAGAAGTAAATAAGCCAATAGGTTGTTTCAAGTTTTCTACAAAGTTGTTCCAGATCTTTATAGGTCTTAGTTGAGCGGAGGTTGTTTAGTTATGTTGAGTGGAGTTTGTTGTGTTACGACGGTTGATGAATTTATTTACTGTTAGATAGAAAGGTGTCATTTCATTTTAACACTTGTAGGTCACAATTGTGTCACGGTAAACGTAAAGCGCTTTAACAAGGAGCAACTTCTGATTTTTATAAAAATATAAAGAATATATATAGTTAAACATTGTTGTCCTACTGACAATCCTGCAGGTAAAGTTTTTGGCTGTTGCCGAAGCTCTTTTAAAAAATTGCGATCTCTGCCGAAGATATCAGTCATCGATCTCAGAGATGATCTTTACAGAGGCCGATCTTTTAACAAATGTTAATTGTTGTAGATGTATTAGACCTTATTGATAGAGTTTGCTCAAATTTAAAATGACCAAATCAGAGATGAGAGTATTCTTGAGTAGGTTTTTTTTAAAGCAATCCTTTACTCAGGTATATCCATGCACGAAGAGACAGTGATTTTGTGCTCAGGTTAGGTTGGAGTCAACAGTGACATACAAGTCCTTTTAACTTTTTAGTGTTAATCTGCTTAATAAAGAGGAAATGTTACATCCATGTCGTTACGAGTGTTTGAATCCTTTGACGAATACTTATGGACAGAAACGTGGCATCTTTGAGCTGATATGAAGTTGATTTTGTTCTGTACCGTTAGCTATGTGCTGATGGCTGTGATGTTCCCTTAGGGAAGCCTCACATATCGATTTTGCCCACCAGAAACGTCAATTTTACGTTGCTCTCGGGGGGGGGGGGGGGGGGGGGGGGGGGGGGGGGGGGGGGGGGGGGGGGGGGGGGGGGGGGG